>BQNB010039760.1:1123-47867 GCA_026074375.1 Tanacetum coccineum | reverse complement strand
AGAAGCTAAGATTTGGTTGAACGAGCTTAACGAAGGAACTTTTACGTCGTGGAATGAAATGAAAGAAGCTTTTATAAGCCGTTACTTTTCTCCTGCAAAGTTTAAACGTCTCCAAAATGATATTCGTAACTTTCACCAACTCGATAACGAAACTCTCGTTGAAGCTTGGATCCGTTTGAAAGAAATGCTTCGCATTTGTTACGGACATGGTCTAACCAAAGGCACGATAGTTCATATATTCTATCATGGTTTAGATGGTCCAACACATGGAATTCTCAACGCCGAAGGAATATTCCTCTACAATACTCCCAACGAAGCTTTTAAAATCCTCGAGGATAAGGTTCTTTTCCAACTCAATTTCTCGGGTAAATTCCAAATCAGCCCCAAAACCGTTGTTTTTGCCGGTGGAAGCAACATCGATTCCTATCACGCCATGTTGATGGAGAAATTCGAAGATCTCATTACAAAAATTGATTTCGAATTCCTGATCATAAGGAAAGAGCTCAAAGAGATGCATGACGGTCATAAAGACAACCACGCTTCACAAATCTACATGAAGGATGACACGCCGATGTGTGAACCTCATGAAGCAAATTATGTCCATGGATATCAAGGAGGATATCATGACCAAAATTCAAGAGATTCGTACTCTTATCCAAACCATAACCCAAACCGTAACTACCCTCAATCTCAACTACAAAATAGAATGCCACATCCATTACAATATTTCAAAATACCTAAACCCTCAACGAAGGAGATGATGAGGGAGTGGATGGCAAGGCAGACGGAAGCAAATGAAGGTATGAAGAATCGAGTGGTTGAATTGGAGAATCGAATTAACTAAGGATTAAGGAACCACCAAGCGATAATCCAGAATTTGGAGAGGTAGTTTGAGTATCTCGAGAAAGTCCAGCCTATAAAATTCCTTCCTCGTACAAAAAATACCCAACCGAGACATGAATTTGTCTACAAACCACCCTCAATCAGGAACGAGAATGATAAGGGCGATGTTGAATTTATCAAGGAGAATAAACCTATACCTATTCCAACCATGCCAAACCCGAACATAATTAATTCTAACTCTCCAACCGTATCATCCTTTCTCAAGGATTGCATCGTGCATATCCCATACATGAATGCGAAGACGTTTACAAACGATGTATTGCACAATCATGTTGGTAATGAAGAGTTAAAATCATTTGATGGCGTTGGAACTAGAAGGATGACAAAGAAGGATGGAATGGGTATGCCATAGGAACCCCACGAAGGATGGAAGTTGAATGAAAACGTGGTTCCTTACAACAAAAACGTTTACCATTATCTATGGCACCCGACTGAAATTCCCCACTTGAACCGTATCATCAAAGAATCCTAAATCTTGGGGAAGAGTCTAGCTAATGACTTAGAAATAAATTAAGCGCTTCTCTTGAGGCAACCCGAGTCTCTTTTAATTGTTTGCTTGTTTTTTTTGAATAAACATGTGTTTTGTTTATTGCTTTTCAACAAGGAAAATCTTAAGTGTGGGGGTGTTACATGCTCGTAATGTTTAATATATTATTGTGTGCATCTTGTGTTTTGTTTTGTTTTGTTTGAATAAATTGCAGCAGGTAATGGAGAAGGATGCTTGGAGAAAAATTAATTGATCTCACAAGCTTATGCTAGCTTTTGAGTAGCATTTATCATATGGAGTTCGATCGCGATTACTTTGCCGGGGAGTTTCGTTTCTCTTGAACTATTATTTATTTTCCCTATTTTTTTCATACTTTGAAGTTTATTTTTCACATTGACGATAATGCAAAGCTTAAGTGTGGGGGAGGTAAATAGGATAAACGAGACCAGTTTTAATATTTCCAATATTTGGGTCAATTTTAAATTTGTGTAGACTTGTTTGCCCTTATGATTTAGTTGGTTTCACGCTTTTAGGTTAATATATTAGAATAACTGGATCAATCCACTGGTGAAATACGGTTAATTTTGAAAAATTCGAGATGTGTCCCGGTTAATATTGCAAATCCATTCTAGGATCGATGACATTTGCTTATACATATTATAGCCCTTTCTACTAAATTGTGAGGATTTGAGCCTATTTCATATATAGCATACATCTTTTATGCTTGATCTTTTACTATGAGTGTGCCGGTGATTTTATTTATTCTAGAACTTATGCTTGTAAATCATTACCAGACCGCAATGAGATCACATTCGTGTGATATAAGTGTATATGCATGATAAAGAGGCAACATTAGGATTTAACCCAAATAGCCTTTTCCGTTTTCATATTTATTTTTAGCTAGTTACATTGATTAGCTAACCAGCCATATTAAACCTTTTGTTAGTACTCACTTTTAGTGCTAGAAACCCTTAGAACACCCTTCGAGCCAATCTTTTCGTTTTTGTTACATCCACTAAAAAAAGAAAAAAATATATTACACTTTAAACCTTAGCCTAACCCTTTTGTCAAAGTCTAAACGTTGGGTTGCTAGTTGCTTGGTTTGATGTATTTGTTTTTTATGATTAGTAGTTATTCCACACTTCGGCGTTTGTGTGTGCCATTCCGACAAAGATGAAGATGAGCTCTTTCTTATTTGTATTTTTTGTGGTGTATATTTATGCGAAGTGTGGGGGTGATGTGATGTATAAAAAAATAAGTCATCAAAAAAAAGTGAAAAAAAATATGTATGATGAAAATAATAGCCAATGTGCTATATTATTATGAAGATGAAGGAAGACGAAGTCTGTTGAGATATCGATTAGCCAATGTGCTAAGACGTGATATACTTATGAGGTGATCGATATGTGAAGAGAAGTTTATAATCATTTATGGGTTCGCGGTTTGTTCGGTGACTAGCAACATTGGTTTTTAGACTTTTGACTTATATTTTCTCATAAATCACCCACTAATAAATTATCCCATGCCTTATCCATACCCTTTATTAACCTGAAGCCTAACGTTACAACCCAATAAAAGTCCTTTTTAGATGTGTACACTTGGTGCTTACGCCACGTCGGTAGATTTTTGTTTCTTGTACAAGCCTATGGTAATAAATTTGGTCACGACTGAGCTATGAGTGTGATTTCTCTTATATATTCCACCACTAAATAAATAAATGAGTGTTGAGTTAATTATACTTCATTTCTTTTTCGTGAGGTGTTTAGAAATGTTAATCAAGCAAGAAAACCTTTGGGTATTGTCAAACATCTCGGTTTTTCACCAAAAGCTTAAAACGATGAATCTTATCTCGTACTTGTACTTGGTAGATTTGCATCGTATTTTTCTAACCATTTTTGTGCAACATGTGGATTTATTTTTCTTTAATTTGCTTGAGTACAAGCAAACCTTTAAGTGTGGGGGGTGGTTGCGCCTTCTGCGCTTATTTATATAAAAAAACCAAAAATATTGTTGAATTTATCAAAAATTAATTTTTTTTACCTTATTTTGTCATTTAGGTTTTTTTCTTTTATTTTCTTATCTTAGATTTGCTTGAGGGCAAGAAAAGTTTAAGTGTGGAGGAATTTGATAACGCTCAAATTGAGTGTGTTTTTAGGAACGTTATCATGGTTTTTGTACATGTTATTTGGCTATTTATATATGTTTTTGTTACTTAATTGTACCAAAGTGTGTTTCCAAGTCTATTTGTAGCCAAGTACAGGAAAAGCAAGGAAAATACGATGAAATGATGATTAAATGAAGTTTTATACATGTACGAAGAATCCCACATCAAGAACAAGCTTGGAAGCATTTCAAGGCCCGAGATAGAGCTTAAATGAAGTTGTATTGAAGTATAGTGACCTACGACCAAGCACAACTAAAACGGGAAGCTTAAACGCAAAATAGATCAATTTGTATGTTGGGTCATGTGGCCAGCCGCAAGGCTGGAAATCCAACTGCCCAGGCTAGATGATGCAAACGAGCTGGCCGGCTTAATTTCTAGTCGTACGGCTAGGGCTTCGCTGACTTCTCTAAGTTTCATTAATACACCCATTTAAGTGCTCTAACTTCCCAAGTCCGATCAAGTCTCCATAAAAACTCATTTACTAGCTGTTTTATGACACTTTGTGCTCAAGTTTTATGCTTGGTGGCCAAGGACTTGCTTAAGTATAAATATGAGTGTCATACCTTAGTTTTCATGATGATTTTCCACCCTTCACCCACAAGGATGAATTTCACCACCATTATCTCTCCCAAAAGACCTCAAACACCTCTGCCTTTTCCAAAAGTAATGTAAGATCACTTGAAGATAGTGTTTGGCATCATTTTCCGGTTGGTAGATCTCGTGTAGTCGATTGGAGGCTTGAAGGTTGCTCCAAACCTTTATCTTTACTCATTGTAATTATACTTGGGTAAATTCTTTTAATTTTCAGAATGTTTATGAATGATATGATTGTTGACACTTTAGTTTTTGTTGAAATAATCATGGAGTAGTACTTTATACACTTGTTTGGATGATGTTTATCATATGATGATTGTTTGTGCTTGATTATCGTTTTGATCAATTTCGTCTTATTCTTCTCTGTTCAAAAGTTAAAGTCAAATAAAGTCCAAACTAAAAGTGAGGGACTCAAGCTATCAAGAAAACAAAGATATCTAAGAAAGAGTTCAGCTCAAAGTGACAAGATTGCAAAGGTAAAGGACCATTTAGGAACATGTGGTTATATATACACTTCCCCTAGGGTTTCATTCACCATCTGATATCCGATCAAATTTCTCTCTATATTTGTCTAGTCTGTCTTGTTTCTCTCTTGATTGATATCCATCTTGATATCTGATTATGTCTTGTTATTCATCTTGATCAATCTCTCATCAAGGTTTAGTCTGAGTGTTGAGTGAATTTGTATGTGAGAGGTGGTGTCTTCCTAGAAGAGATCATCTGTTATTTCTTTTGTATTTGTACTGGTTAGCATCCATTTTGGGGACTAATATTCTTGTAATATTTTTGGTAATAAAAGATCACAAAAGGGAGGTTGGTTGTGTGATTACTGAGGTGTTTTTGATACTGCTTACACGGTATCAGAGCTATAGGCTCTTGATTTGGTGGTTCTTGAGAAATTAGGGTTTTGAAATTTGGGGGTTTATTGATTCTTAGTTGAGATTAGTCAATTGGAGGCTGATCTTAGTTGTTTGATCTAATTAGGTAACAGATCTGGTGATTTAGTGGGTTCAATTCAAAATTTAAATTAGGGTTTCTTGAAACCCTAATCTTGATTTAAGGTTTTTTGGATCTGCTAGTTGTGGTTGATTATCCACACATCTGATTAAGTGAATCATGTGTGTAGGTGATTGTTTCCTTGTTTCTGCTACATAATTGCTCTGTAAGTCATAATCTCTTCCTTTAAAACTTTATAGTCCTCTGGTAAAGTGGGTGCAAACGAGTAGGTTAACTCCTTGACCATCCAACTCTGATTGGTGTGGACACCTGCTCTAACCTACCCCAATTCACTTTTATTGGGTTCTTGTGAGTCTTGGGTGTGTGTTTAGGATTAAGGTTAGTCTAGTTGGTGGATAGGTTAGTTAGTTTGTGGTGTTGCAATTCTGAGGTTGTTGGTTATTCTATTTGTAGATATTTCTTATCTGTTATTTGTCTTGTGCCTGTTTCTTGTTTGGAATTTGTTTGTTCTCTAATTTTCTGTTATGGCTCCTAATGATCCATCTGGTTCTATTGTTCTGATTAACAATCTTGATGTTGGTAATCCATTACACATTTAGACTAATGAAAATAGTAGTACTATTATTCCATTTAAGTTGACTGGTACAGAAAAATACAAAATATGGATCCTTAATATCATTAATATCACTAAGAATTATTTTATGCCTGTATGTGAAGTCTGTCATAAGGCTAAACAGACTAGGGATTTTTTCCCTTGTATGACCACAAGTTAAAGGGTCTAGGAGAACATATTCATCTAGACTTGTGGGGTTCTTACAAAGTTCATACCAGATAAG
Source organism: Tanacetum coccineum (assembly GCA_026074375.1). NCBI lineage: Eukaryota > Viridiplantae > Streptophyta > Magnoliopsida > Asterales > Asteraceae > Tanacetum > Tanacetum coccineum. The sequence continues at coordinate 41,926 of BQNB010039760.1, read as the reverse complement.
GATTCAAGTATTTTTTTTACAATTGTTAATATTTTTCTAGGGTTGTATAGGTTTACATAGTTAAAGCTAAGGATGGAGTTTTTGATGTGTTTGTTTATTTCTTAAACTTAATCAACAATCAGTTTAATGTTAAAATTAAAATAGTAAGGTCTGATAATAGAACTGAATTTTAATAAGAATATGCATACTTTGTTCTCTAATTTGGGAGTCATACATCAAACTTCATGTGCTCATACACGTTAACAAAATGGTATTGCTAAGAGGAAACACATACACTTTCTCAATGTAGCAAGAAGTCTTATGTTTCAGGGGGTAATTCCTCTCTGGTTTTGGTCTAATTGCATTTTGACTGCTGTTTATCTTGTAAACAGGTTGCCCTCATATGTTTTGAATGATAAATCTCCTTTTGAAATGGTGCGTAATAAGAAACCATGTCTTTCCTATTTGAGGTGTTTTGCATGTTTGTGTTTTTCCACTAATTTGAATAATAATGATAAAATGTCTTTTAGGTCTGGAAAATGTGTATTGATTGGATTTTCTACTTTCAAAAAGGCTTACAAACTTTTGAGTATAGATACTAGAAATGTTTTTAACTCAAGGGATGTAAAATTTTATGAAACAATTTTTCCTTTCAAAATGAAAACATGTGAGTCTACTGATGTAGATGTTACAAATGAAGTTGACTACTTGAAATTCTTTGATAATCTTGAACCTCAAAGTTCTAATGATGAAGGGAAAGCACCTTTAGTTGTAGATGGAAGTAACCTTTATTCTAAGTATGATATAACAGATACTGCACATAATATGTACCAAGAAGAAGGTGTTACAACAACCCAAATTGATGAAAATGTTATCTTTAAGGACATTGGACATGATGTTTCTTCTTCTCCAAATAGGTCTCGGAGTATGTTAAAACCAAATGAGGTGCAGACACCTGGTCCAAGAAGGTCCAGCAAATAAACTAAGTTGCCTACTAAACTAAATGATTATGTGGTTAATTCTAATGACAGACATGGCATTGAAAAGTTTGTGTGCTACTCTATGTTAAGTGAAGCTAATTTGTGTTTTGCTACTAGTTTAAATAAGTTTGGTGAGCCTACATGTTATAAAGAAGCTATGTGTGATGTAAATTGGATTGATGCTATAAATAATGAAATTAAAGCCTTGAATAGAAATAATACATGGACTGTCTGGGATTTACCTTTTGATAGAAAGGCTATAGGGTGCAAGTAGATTTTCAAAATTAAATATAAGTCAACTGGTGAAATTGATAGGTATAAGGCTAGATTGGTAGCTAAAGGTTTCAGTCAAAGAGAAGGGTTAGACTATGAAGAGACATTTAGTCCTGTTGTGAAAATGGTTATTGTTAGATGCTTGATAAGTATTGTTGTTAATAAACAATGGCCTTTATATCAGTTAGATGTTAATAATGCTTTCCTTTATAGTGATTTACATGAAGATGTCTATATGAAATTGCCTCAGGGTTATGATAATATTGAAAAATAGAAAATGTGCAAATTGAACAAGTCCTTGTATGGTTTAAAGCAAGTCCCAAGACAGTGGGAATGCTAAACTTACCACGGCCTTGGCTAAGCATGACTTCAAACAAAGTAAGTTTGATTACTCTCTATATGTTAAGCAAAATGGTGAAAGTTTTATGGCATTACTTATGTATGTTGATGATATAGTCATCACTGAGAACAATGAGAAAGAAATTAGTGAATTTAAAAGTTTTTTAACTTCAAAGTTTCTTATAAAAGATTTGGGGAAACTAAAATATAATCTTAGAATAGAGGTGTTGGAAAATGACAAAGGGTTGTGTATGACACAAAAAAAGTATTGTTTAGAGTTGTTATATATGGTCTTCTTGCAACTACACCTGTTGATAATCCTTTCCCTGAAAACACTGTGTTGAATCGTATTGAGTCAAAAAATGATAAGTATTTAAGAAATTTTACTAGTTATCAAAAACTAGTAGGAAAACTCATATATTTAACCAATATCAGGCCTGATATCAGTTATGTTGTTCATTGCTTGAGTCATCATATGCATAGTCCTTTACAGTCAACATAAAAGCTGCTTTGAGAGTTTTAAAGTACTTAAAAGGGTCTCGTGGTTTAGGCATTCAGTTTGATAGAGTTTTAAATTTAAACTAAAAGTGTTTTCTGATGCTGATTGGGCTAAATGTCCTAATACAAGGAAATCTGTTACTGGGTATTGTGTTTTCTTGTGTAAATCTTTGGTTTCTTGGAAAAGCAAGAAACAGGATACTTTGTCTAAGAGTTCTACTGAAGCTGAATATAGGAGCATGGCTTCAGCAACTTAGGTGAGGTTATCTGTCTTTTTTTAAGGGGGGGGGGCAGTTTGTTGATACGGTTCTTGGTGTGACAAAGTTGTTCCAGTGATCTATATTGTGATTTAATTATGCTATACAGTTAGCAGCATATCTATGTTTCATGAGAAGTCAATCATTTTTAAACTTGATGTTCATTTAGTGTAGAGAAAATGTGTTTACGGTATCATTAAACTATTTAAAATTCATTCAGATTTGCAGAATAACAAAACAATCTTTACCAAGTAGTCTTAGGTTGTTCAACATGAGGTTGTTTTGTAGTATTGCTTGAGTTATGTCTTAACATGTTACAGGAAAGAAGAATAATGACGTGGTGTTGAATAACAAGAATCTCACCTTTTAATTGTGGGGGGATGTTCTAGAGTTAAAAGTCAAAATAAGTCCAAACTAAAGTGAGGGACCAATGTCAAGAAAGCAAAGTTAATTAAGAAGGAAAAAGAGTTCAGCTCAAAGTGCTCAAGATTTCAAAAGTGTGAAGAACCATTCAGGAACATGTGGGTTATATATTACATTTCACCATACTAGGGTTTCATTCACCATCGTATGATATCCTATCAAATTTCTTCTCTATATTTTGTCTAGTCTGTCTTGTTTCACTCTTGATTGATAATCCATCGTTATATCCGATTCTGTCTTGTTATTCATCTTGATCATTCTATGATCAAAGGTTTAGACAGAGTGTTGAGTGATTTTGTATGTGATCGGAGGTCTTGGTGTTCTTCCTTTGAGAGATCACTTGTTTTTTCTTTTTATTTTGAACTTGGTTAGCTCCGTTTTGGGGACTAATATTCTTGTAATATTTTTGGTAATAAAAAGATCACAAAGGGGAGGTGTTGTGTGATATTAAGGTGTTTTTGATATTGCTTACATTTCACTCTTCTCTTACTCTTCTTTAGATTCATGACACGTTATCGCACACTATAATGTTTATTGTAGATCTGAAAAGGTTATTCTTAAATCTTTTCCTTGGTATTTTTGTTACTAATATTCTGAGATTGCCAAAACATGCCATTGGTCATGATTTTATATGATGTTGATTAGTTGAATTTAATACTAAAATATCTGCATGTATGCGCTTAATACCTATCATAATAGATATCTGCTTTATTCTTAGTTTATGTAATATTATTTATGTTTACTTATCTTTGTCATGGTTGTATTATTTTTTTTGTTAATTTTGATTACCATATTGATCTTTGGTTGATAATTCTTCATCTTTTATTGATGTATTTGGCTTGAGATAATAATTCTTTAAGTTTTTCAGATTAGCCTTAAAGCTGCTTGGCTTTTGTGGATGGGCTACGAGCTGCACCGTGGCCTATGGCGGCCAAATGCCAATCTTATGCACGTGTAGGCTAATGTAATGGGTATGTTAGAGACTGGAAAACACCCGTGCACTTATTGTATTTGTTGATATAAATTTTGCCTAAAAACATTATTATATTTTTCACATCTTATAGTTTGATAATCACAAAAATATAAAAAATTTCAATTAAAATTAAAACATAAACAAGTAATTAGTGGTTAATATTCATGTCAAAATAATATCACTCAAAAGTATGAATAAAAAAAATGTTTGATGCATTTAATGCATCAAAAAACTTTTATAATATATTGTAAACTTTTATAACATACAAAACATTTTTGTACATTATATATAAGAAAATGTTTTATTCAAAATAAATATTTTGAATTTCAAATTTTCAGACCTAAAACGGCTTAGAAATGGTCCAGTAAACACCTCCCCTTAATAGGACAAAAAGGGAGCGTCTGTATAAGGGGCGGCCCCTTAATTACATGGGCGGCCCTTTAAATTTAAGGGTGGCCGACACCCTATTTAGAGGGCGGCCATAGACCCCGCTTCCTCTGTAGGTCCTATAATATTGGACTATTCCCAATGTTTTTCTTACCTTTGTCACTCATTCTTTTCTGCTTAAACAGCCTACATATCCTCTCAAATTCCTTTGATCAAAATTATTTAGCTTTGTTTCCAAGTTATCCAAGATCAATTCACGAGTGCATGAGAAGAATACTTCATCATCTAGTAAGAAGTATTACACCCCAAAATCATATTGCAATTCTTGTTGCATCCATATCATACCTTGTAAAATTGTTGTAAGTCTTGTAAGTTGGTGTAGGTGTTAGGATTTGGTGATTGTTGTAAGTATAGTTGGATCTTGGTGATCCTTTTTAGTAGTGTTAGATAGTTATGATATAAGTAGTGTGGTGAGAAGAAGTTGTGAAGGTGTGAAGTTGTGAAGATTGAAGAAGTTGTGTAGTCGTGATCAAGGTGTGAAGATAAGTTATGTAGTGAAGTTGTGAAGTAGTTGTGAAGTTGTGAAGTCGTGAACTAGTCGTGAAGTTGTGTTGTGATAGATTGGTTCTAGTTTTTTTTTTTTTACCCCCCCCCCCCCCCCCACCCCCCCCCCCCCCCCCCCCCCCCTTTTAAGATTAGAACTCGTATCTAGTTAGTGTCAAAAATTGATATAAGCAACGTTCGTGTACGATTTTCTGCCGCGATAAGTGAGCTTGTTGACATAGTGAAAGAAAATACTCGAGTTTGGTGCTCGAGGAAGTGAGTAGGCGAAAAAGAGTTCGTAATGAACCACTATAAATCCTTGTGTTGCGGTTTGACTTTCCAATCTTATCTTGTTATTATCATTACATATTTCATTGTTCCATTTTGTGAAAGTTTATTGAATTTCACAAATGTCGATCTAAGTTTTTATAAACAATTGTAAATATTATATTAAAGCGGGTAACCTATTTCAAACCCCCCTTTCTAGTTTTCACAATTGGTATCAGAGCCACGTAAACAAGATGTTTAAATAATTGTATTTTAAAACTTGAATAGATCTATAAAATCAGAAAAATATTTAGAAGGCCAATCCATGCAAAGACCACCACTCTTTGAAAGCGATGGATTTATTTATTGGAAAAGAAATAGATTCGTATCTTATGTTTGAAGTCAATTGATCTAGATCTTTGGCTTGTTATTACCGATGGTGATTTTCTCTATTCAATTTAATACCTAAACTAAAAGGATGAAATTGTATCTTTTCATTAACAAGATGATGGATCTTAAAAAGAAACTTGCAAAAAAATATAAAGCTAAAATAGTAATTTATAATGCGTGTCTCGTAAAGAATACGAAGAATTTTTTATGTGTCAAACCGAAAAGAAATTTGAGATCTTTCACTAATCATCTTCAATGGTATTAATTAAGTCAAAGCTTAACAAAATAGATCTCCTTGTTCAACAATATGAAAACAAATTATGATTTCGGAGAGGGGGAATCAATAGTTAATGCCTTTGCTAAAATTTAAACACTATTATACTAGTCTAAAAGCACTTGTTGAATGTTTTTCTAGCAAAAAAATTGTGTTAGGAAATTTTCTTTAGGGCATTTCATCCAAAATGGCGCGTGGAAAAGTCAGGCGATTGATGATCAAAGAATCTAACAAACCCTTATCTCTTGACGATAACTAATTGGAGGAAACTTCAAAGTTTATGAGAGTAATTAAGAAAGATGTAGATACGGGTTTTAAAGGCATAGAAAAGAACAAAATGTAGATCACTTGCATTTAAAAGTGAAAAAGGAAAGTAAGTGATGGAAGTACTCAAGTTGATTGTGAAGTCGAAGAGTATGCTATGACCGTAAGGAATTCTAAGAAATTCTTCATGAGCGAGGAAGATTTGCAAGACATCCACCGAGTAGGCGATAGAAAAACATTCCAAAGAAGTAGAAATGATGGTTATGATAAAAGTGAAAGAAAATATTTTAGATGTGGTGACCCAAGTCATTTCATTGGAGAATGTTCAAAGCCGCCAAAGAACACCGATCAAAGAGCATTCATTGGAGGAGTATGGAGCGACAATGGAAATAGCTTAAGGTGGAAAAGACTAAAGATGAAGTTGCCTTGTAGCTCAAGTGCCCGATGAAATATGCTTAGGAGTAATACTTGGAACCCGTATGCATGGACTAAAAGATAGTGAATGTTCAAAACATCTATGACCGGTAATCGAAGTTGTTTTCTTCATACAAAGCTATCACAACGAAGGTAACGTAATTTCGGAGCAAACTTTATGCGGTAAAATCATAGGCAAAGGTACGATTTCTCAAGACTCCCTAATAATTGAAATGTTGAGCACGTAGATAACGTAACTTATAACTTGCTGGTATACGGTCATATATGTGTTAATAAGTGCAAAGTAATATTATTCGAACTCGATAGCGAAATAATCCAAAAACGAAAAGTTATAGGTAAGGCAAATTAGGAAAGGAGGATTATATGTAATGAAAATAGGAAGTAAACCAGAGACAAAAGTATGCCTTGAACATAGACGAAAATTCACACTCTGGCATGAAGATCTATGGTCATGGTAATATTGCAACTAAATTCAATCATTAGGTCTTAATGAATTAGTTAGATATTCTACCTAAACTTATAAATACGACCACAATTTTTTTAATGCTTGCAACGTTGGAAAAGCAAGCTACGTAAGTCACATGGCTGATAATATTGTCTCAACAACTAGATGCTTTGGAATACTTCACATGGATTTGTTTGGCCCCGTCCGCCATCGAGCTATTAGAGGAATCATTATACCTTAGTAATTGTGGATGAGTATTGTCGCTAAATTTTAGATAGATTCTTAGCAAATAAAACGAAAAAGCCTTCGAAGAATTTGAAATATTTAGCAATATGATCTAAATAAATTAGGATGTTCTATTTGTTTCATTTAGAACGGATCATGGTCGAGAATTTGATAATGAAGTACAATTTAGAAAATATTGTGATTTAAATGGGATATCTCACAATTTTTCCGCTCCTCGTGCTCCACAATCAAATGGGGTAGTAGAACGAAAAAATCGCACCTTACAAGAAATGAGTAGAACCATGATTAATGAACCAATCCAGTTCATCAAAATTTTTGGTGCAATTGCGATCGTTACATCAACTTATATAATTATAGAGTTTCTATTAAACGTATTTTGGGGAATAAAACTCCCATACGAGTTGTTAAGAGGAAGGAAACCAAACCTTAACTATTTTAGAGTATTCGGAAGTAAATGTTTTATTCTTAATAAAAAAGATTACCTAACCAAGTTCGACCTAAAGTCGTATGAAGGTGTTTTCCTAGGATATTCGCAAACTAGTAAAGCTTACATAATACTTAACAAACATAACAAGATAGTAGGAGAATATTTAAGTAAACTTTCGAATGAGACTCCTCCTCCACCTATAAAACATCCCATTAGAAGATGATGAATTAAGTCGAAAAAGAAGATATTGAGGTTAGTAAAACAAAACCCATAGGCAATGATCTTGAAGACATTTCATTAGAAAATAATCAAATAATAAACATTAAAGAATCTAAAAGTCATCCCCTGGAAAATGTTATTGGTAATCTAAATCAAAGAACACTTAGGTCACAAGTCAAAGAGGAAAAAGCAATTTCTTGTGCTTTATTTTAACAATTAGACCTAAAAATATAAATGAGGCCACTAAAGATGAAAATTGGGTAATGGGCCCCCAAATGAAAGAGGAACTAAATCATTTATAACAAATGATGTTTGGGAACTAGTCCCAATAATTCCATAGATATGACATTATAGGACAAAATGGGGTATATAGAAATAAACTCGATGAAAATGGGGTTGGTACCAAACCCCCTTCAACAAGAAACAAGCTAGTTGGTCGCCAGGTTATAATCAACAGAAGGATTTGATTATGTGAAACATATGCTCCCGTAGCTAGACTAAAGTCCATTAGATTACTTTTAGTTTATGCTTGAGCACTAGGATTTTAAAGTTATTCAAATGGATGGAGAGCGGCTATTCTTAACGGTGTTATCAATGAGGAGGTTTAAGTGGCACAAACCTTGAAATTCATTGACTTCACAAAAACCTAATTATGGTCTATAAAACTTAAGAAAGCTCTTTATGGTCAAAAAACATGCTCCAAAAAGCTTGGTTACATTGACTAAAAGTCCTTTCTTATTAAAAACATAAAATTATTCTATGGGGAATGTAGATAACATCTCTCTTTCACTAAAAAGAAAGATCTCCATCATCAATTATCGGTTCCAAATATATGTTTGATGACATTATATTCGGAATAATCAACTTGTTAAGAACTGTGTGATGACTTTGCCAAAGATCAGCATGATGAGTTTGAATGCGTATGATGGGGGAACTAGAATCTAAACATTTTCTTAGGATTACAAATAAAGCATTAAATGATGGAATTATTTTTACAAATCCATCAAAATATATTAAGGAAATGCTTAAGAAATTTGGACTAGAAGACTCTAAGCCAATGAAAACCCCCATGTCTACGGAAACCAAACTCACAAGGGACGAAGAAGGTGAGTCCGTAGATAATACCAAATATAGAGGCATGATAGGTAGTTTATCTATAACTTAAACGGCAAGTAGACCGATATATGTTAGTGTTTGCCCTTTGTGCACGCTTTCAAAGAGGATCCCAAAACCTCTCACCTAGAAGCGGTTAAGCGTATCTTCCGATACATTAAAGGCACTATGCATTTGGGATTATGGTATCCCAAGGGATTCGGCATAGAAACAATAGTTTATGCGGATTCGGATCATGCGGGAGATTACGTTGATCGCAAGAGCACTAGTGGTGTTTGCACATTCATGGGATGTTGTTTTAACATCTAGCTGTCAAAGAAGCCACAAACCCGCTTTGCTATCTCCACAACGAAGCGGAGTATGTTAGTGCCGAAAGGCTGTCAACAAGCACTATGGATTGAAACAAGCTCTATAGACTATGGACATTAGGTAGACAAATATTCCAATAATGTGATTGTGACAACAAAGGGGCTATAGACTTCTAAAGTAAGATCTCGTTCAAACACTCACGAACTAAACACATAGAATTTGCCATAACTTCCTACTCGTGATATTGTTCAAAAAGGGAATATCTCTTTAGAAAGGTCTCATCGGAGACAAACATAACCGATATTTAACTAAGCCACTTAACCGTGAAAATCATTTAATACTTACGCTTAGGTCTAGGAATGATGGAAATCAAATTAACTAAGTTTTTCAGCACTTAAAAATTAATAATAAACTGTTTTTTTGTCAAAAATTTGAGAAATAATTTCTCAACATGTGGCCAGCCCCCCCCCCCTCCCATCATAAGGAGGCCCCCTTAACTTTAAGAGGGCGGGCCTGACTTTTAAGGGGGCCGACCCACTGAAACCTTATTTTTTTTTTGCTTCTTCTCTGTGTCTAGGCTTTTCTGATTTGCACAAAAATAAAAAAAAATTGGGGAAAAAACTTATAATGGAACCTTTTACAAATTCCTCCATTAAATTCTTTTCTCATTACACATTGTCTCTTCTCATTTATTTTTTAAAGAAAGTCTTTCTCTCAACTAGGTTCACATGAAGATTAATTTTACCATATTGTTGAGATATGCTAAAACATTTCTTTTTTCATATTGCTTAATGCTTTCTTAACCTTGTTGTCAATAAATAATTTAATCTATATATATTTCTTGACAATCTTGGGTTGAGAAAATTAAATAAGGAGCATTTGGTTTATTTCTTAGGTTCATACTTGTCTTAGTGTCGGAAATAATCCATACTCCACTTTTGTTGCATTTAGGCACTCACACCTAGTTTTTGGTAAAAGTTTGGTTTATCTTGTTATTCTCTCTTGCTAAGGTAAACTTTTTATGCATTATATCTTGTTTAGCCTTCCTCTCTTATCTTTATATGTCTACATGCCAAAACTATGCATTATATCTTATTGAATGCTTAATTGTTATGTGCTAAAATATCTTAATTGCCATAAAAGATAGACTTGCTGCAAATCAACCACCAAAACTAAACCCTCATAAATTTTTTTGAGAAAAATAATTTTTTTTTAAATCAGGGATAATGCCAGTAGGCGGCCCCTTAAGTCAATAAAGGGAGGGCCCCTTTACTTTTTAAGGGACCGGCCCCTATTTAAGGGGACCAGCCTAGGCATGCACGGGAAAATAGTATCTTTTCTTCTCTTTTTAACCAAACAACCCTAGTCTTAGCCACTGTTTCCTAAACTCACAACATTTATTGGAATTGATCCTTTTAAAGGCTCTTATTTCCTTATTTGTAACCGTTCTCTTCCTATAATACAATCTCATTCTCCCTTTATCACCATTCATCCGTCCCAATGACTCTCCTAACAAATATACATCCAAACCATCAAGGGTTAGCCAAAATGTGTTGTGAACCCATTTGGAGAAAGAAAACATACATTTGCAACACATCTTATGTATCTCAATTCCACTTCACTAATACCAAACCCACATCCTCATCTGAACCATCTCAAGAAAACATCACCCCAATCAAACATTATCAAATTCCGCACATTCAAGGACACTTCCACTTCTCCTCTTAGATGTTTCACATCCGCTACTTCCATGTCACCCGTTATCTACATGAAACTTCACACTCATTTCCACATCAAAGTGTCAATCCACATTCAACACAACAAAATCAACACACATAATCTCTATCTCCAAAAGTTAGAAGAAAGCCTAGTTGTTGAATCAATCAACTACAAGACCCTATAAACCTCTTAGCAATGCATCTCTCTCAACAACAATCCCATCATCACCATACTCTCCAACCTACCACACACCCTCAATATTGACCAAGTTGAAACTCATAGTGGGTATTGCCCATGTTGCATCTACAACAAAAACAATTTCATTGCATTGAGTGAGAGTATCAATTGCTGATTGAATATCTGCTCACACGGACCAATCTACCACATCAAGTTCAAAGAGACCTTTCTTCCCACAACCACCTCCGCTCTTACACTCTCCTTCAACAACCATCTAATCTCATAAAATGCCTTCAAATAATCGTCAACAACCCTTTTGATATCTGCAAAGCATGTCAAAATCTTCTATGGCAATTAGTATTTTTTTTATGATGTTGAATATGCTTTAAGCATACTTAGGTCTTCTTATTTCATTGTATTCTTGTATGTTTGTTTACACACCATCTGCCTCAAATGGATGACTAATCCCTGTTTAATGTTTGCTTGCAAATTGCCGTATTTTTGTATTGCTACATGTTAGAAATATTTGTATTGTTCTAACCCATTTTTGTAGCCAAGAAACCATAGCTCGATTCCTTGGTGCCCTCGAACGAGGGGGAGCACACATCAAGGGGGAGCATTTGTTCCGTCGATTTTACTAGCAATTCTCGACGATGCCTTTTTGATTCTACAAAAAGGGGGAAGAAATGGTAGAAAAATCACTAAATAACTTGTTTAAATTAATTTTACATTTAATGAGTTTAAGTTTTGTAATCATCAAAAAGGGGGACTGGCTAGGCAATTTGTTGCACGGTCTTGGTGTGACAAATTTGTACCCAGTTGATCTATATTGTGATAATAATTATGCTATACAGTTAGCAGCAAATCCTGTGTTTCATGAAAAGTCAAAACATTTTAAAATTGATGTTCATTTAGTGAGAGAAAAAGTGTTTGCTGGTATCATTAAACTGTTAAAATTCATACAGATTTACAAATAACAAACATCTTTACCAAGTGTCTTGGGGTTGTTCAACATGAGTTGTTTTGTAGTATGCTTGGTATGCTTGACATGTTTACAGGAAAGAAGATAAGAAGTGATGTTGATAACAAGAATCTCACTTTTAATTTGAGGGGGGATGTTCAAGAGTTAAAGTCAAATAAAGTCCAAACTAAAAGTGAGGGACTCAAGTTGTTAAAAAATCAAAGTTATATTAAGAAGGAAAAGAGTTCAGCTCAAAGTGCCAAGATTCCAAAGGTGAAGGACCATTCAGGAACATGTGGTTATATATACACTTCCACCAACTAGGGTTTCATTCACCATCGGATATCCTATTAAATTTCTCTCTATATTTTGTCTAGTCTGTCTTGTTTCTCTCTTGATTGATATCCATCTTGATATCTGATTCTGTCTTGTTATTCATCTTGATCAATCTCTGATCAAGGTTTAGACAAAGTGTTGAGTGAATTTGTATGTGAGAGGTGGTGTCTTCCTAGAAGAGATCATTTGTTATTTCTTTTGTATTTGAACTAGTTAGCATCCGTTTTGGGGACTAATATTCTTGTAATATTTTTAGTAATAAAAGATCACAAAGGGGAGGTTGGTTGTGTGATTATTGAGGTGTTTTTGATATTGCTTACATTCTCCTCATCTCTTTCTTCTTCTTTATATTCATAACACGTTATCAGCACACTCTAAATGTTATTTTAGATCTGAAAAGGTAATTCTTAAACTTTTCCCTGGTATTTATGTTACTAATATTCTGAGATGCAAACATGCCATTGGTCTTGATTTTGATATGCATGATGATTAGTTGAATTTAATATAAAAATCTGCATGTATGACGCTTAACCTATCATAATAGATATCATGTTTTATCTTATTTTATGTAATATTTATATGTTTCTATCTTGTCATGCGTGTATTATTTTTTTGTTAATTTTGATTACCATGTTGATCTTTGATTTGATATTCTTCATCTTTGGTTGCATGTATTTTGGCTCGAGATAATAATTCGTTTAAGTTTTCAGAAAATAGCCTAAGGCTCTTGGCGTGGATGGGCTACGAGCCTGCACCGTGGCCTATGGCGGCCAATGCACTTATGCACGTGGTGGCTCAATGTAATGGTTACTGTTAGATAATGAAAACCCCGTGCAAGCTATTATGTTATTGATATGCTTTTATAGTGCAACATAGAACATACTAGAAACCCTAATGGACCCAACCCATATTCAGGCTTGGTCTATTATATCATCTAATACTCTCCCGCAATCTGAGCGGCGAAATAGTGAAAGCTCGAATTAGACGAGAGAGCTAAATAAACATTAAACAATAAGACTTTTGTTGATGAAGACCTTCGACAGCAAGCAGGGACAATACTTCATTTGCACCAGCAAAAGCAAAACAAAGCGATAGCAAATAATTAATTTTGATGGCGATATCCGACAGTAAACAGATCATGCAGCAATAACAAAATGAAAAGAAACAAAAATAAAGTAAAACGTAGACCTTTTTTTGGAAAAGGGATAAAAGATGGCGGCTAGGATTTGATGGGATGACATAAAGGAAGCGGCTCAACTTAGCTACCTAGGTCTGAGGATCGGACCTGCTCCGATTCCATGTTAGATAATGAAAACCCCATGCAAGGTATTGTATTATTGATATGCTTTTATAGTGCAACATAGAACATACTAGAAACACTAATGGACCCAACTCACATTCGGGCTTGGGCCATTATATCATCTAATATATTAGCTGACTCACTCGTGATTAGATATGGATTGACATTATCCTTTGTCATGAGATAATTAATTCTCTTAGCTGTATGTATTAATTGTAATTATGGGCCTATCCCATTATAGTCGGTAGTTTCCTTGGATAGTCATATGACTCATGTGTATATAAAGTTGGCTTGTAAATGAATAAAGATCATGGGGAATTCTCCTTCTAATATGGTATCTAGCTAGAAAGATCCTTAAAACACTAATTTTTTTTCACCTCATCACAATATAGTTGTCCTTCGATCATCGGCAACTGGCCGATGATTCGGAGGGATCCCAAACACTTTTATTTTATTTGCCGCTTTTTGTCTCTAAATAATCAGCTCGTATGAGCTTTATGTGTGTGTTGTGTGATGGTGTGTTGTTCTTATCTCAATATGTGTGCATGCTTATCTTTGGTTAAGCTTATTACTAAAGTGCATCCCATCAACGAGATGGACGAGAATCTCTCGTATTATGTTGATATAGCCATCAATCATCAAACTTTGTCTTCTAATCTTTGTTTTAACAGTGGAGATCCTTGTAGTTTTTGAAAATAGTTAGTTGTTAATTTGTCGCTCCTACCTAAAGGCAAAGCAAGCCATGGCGTAAAAATAAACGTCACACAAAGGAGGAAGCCACAAGCAATAAACCACTATGCCTCAAAATACAATTATGCTTCTGTTCAAACAAACAACAAAGAAGATGAAGAAACCACCAGAGATCATTGTATTTTTCAAAAATAGTTGGTCAAAAATTTTCACACCTACTAAAGATAAAGCAAGCCACGCAAAGGAGGATGTCGTAAGCAGCAAAACAACTATGCCGGCGAATACAATTATTCTTTTGTCTCAACAAATAACAAAGAAGATGATAAAAAAAAGAAGCGCTTTTCAACTTATGTTCCAGTTTGTTCGTCAAGAAGCCTCTTATTCAAACTGCGGGGGAGTATTAGCTGAGTCATTCGTGATTAGATATAGATTGACATTATCCTTTGTCATGAGATAATTGATTCTCTTAGCTGTATGTATTAATTGTAATTATGGGCCTATCCCATTATAGTCGGTAGTTTACTTGGATAGTCCTAGGACTCATGTGTATATAAAGTTGACTTTATCATGTTTGAAAATGGTTTTAAGATTGATTTTAAAGACTTAAGAAAAGTAAATGCAGAAAAGTAAATTGATAGAAATAAGCATGAGGAAAAGCGCGCTAGCCTAGTCATTTCATTACTTTTAGTATGATTTTGTTTTCCTATGCAATGTTCAATTACAAGTTTCATTGGTGGATCTAATATCGGCTTACCCGAATTGGCATTTAAGGTATGTCATATACTTACTCTGCGATCCTAATTCCCCTAAGATCACACGGGCAGGGCATCCAAGTTTGTAATGGCTAATCCCCAACTACCATTAAGACCAATTTTATAATCTATACAAACTATTAACCCTCTCTAAAAGGGTTCATGTGCTTTTTAAGTGTTTAATGTAACCAAGGCAGAAAATATGATTAATTCCTACACTAGGTATAGGTCCCAAACTACCCTAGTACCCCACTAATCCCATGTTCAACCGGTAAGTCTAGTAACAGGACTAATAAGATCCAAGCCACCCTTTACACTACCAAAACCTAGGGATCAAAGAAAGGCTATAAGGATATCCAATCAAACCATAATTAAACAAGAAATAATAATAATAACAACAGTAAATACATGGCTAGGCCAACACTAAGAGTGCTTAGCCACTCATAGAAATAGTAAAACAATAGGTAAATGAAGAAATCTTGGATTGATAATTCATAATTCTTACAAAATAAGTTTTCGAATGATTAATGCTAAAATGAAGTACAGTGATCCTCCCTTAGACCTCTCATGTATTCTATCATAGGATTGGAAAGTACACAAAACTCCACCAGCTACAATTAGGGTCTAAACAGTATTGAAGGCAACAAGGGTGAGATACAAGTTTAAACAAGGTAAATCTTCCTCAAATCTTTACTAAAAGCGTTACACTAACGAGGGCGACAAAATCACATATACACCATCCACAACGATGGAATAGACATACATGATTGCATTCAAATCTCTTATTCAAGCAAAACCAATGGTTAGGATGCAGAATGATATATGGTAGGATAAGACATGGGATACACATTAATTGGTGTTAAATAAAATACATAAAACAAAAAGTCTTTCATAGTCTAAGGTTTTCATAACCAACTACCATCCATCTATAAGCCCAAGTATTTAAGTCTGAAAATCTGATCCATAATAATGGGCTACTAGCCCCATTCTTCATAATCATATAGGTGGCTTATAGTTTCACCACATGTATATCTTTTTTAGCACATAGATGGCTTATAGTTGCACCATCTTTACATCATTTTTATAATTTGTTAGTTTTATAAAGTAACCAACATGAACTCACATATATATATACATATGCTACATGGGTTTATATCTTTAATTATTGCCCTGGCAACATATGATACATAAGACACATCCCCTTACTTGAGATGAACAATATTGAAAGTGATGAAACAGGGGGTCTTTATAGATCTTTAATGATAGGTCTTCCACGATTATGCAAAATTTCCGCACATATTTCCCCGGACCAATGGACTTAAGTAGCTAAGTACTTCAACATAAAGAAAATTTTAGACTACAGGGTTGGCTAAGGCGAAAGGGTGTAACGATACATAAAAGATTTTAAACACGAATTGGCTGAACAAGGTAATCTAGGGGTATCTTGTACTAAAATTGAGTGCAAACAAGGGGTTTTTACCCAGGGAGGTTGACAAGTCAGTGTGACAAGTCGATAAACACACATATATAGGCTGTTTGGGTGAATTCCTAAGGTTTTGCCTTTTCAAACTGTCTATTCCAACAAATCAATTAGGTCTCGAAATGATATACAGGCCAAGTTACAAAGTCTATAATACTACCGTCACACTCATGTATTTGGTGGATTTATGTATAATAGGTGAAAATGGAAAAATAAACTTAACCTCACCAATTGAATTAAAGGATAATAGTGCACTCGGCAAAGATTAATTCTAGTTTATTAAGAAAAACATGTCAAAAATTTAAAATTGGCACAATTTTTCAAAGAAAACTAGAAAATCAAAGGCAAATATATGTCAAGTGGTAATTCTACTCCCATCCCCCCACTTGGTTTATACAATGTCCCTATTGTATAATTAAGGAAATAAAATTAATAGAATAAGAGTAGAATTTAAACAAAAGATTCCACTTAGCGTTGCTCTCCACTTTGAATGAGAATTGAATTCTTGCAGATTGTCAATTGAGCAACCTCGTTTCCCCTGGAATCACTAGACAACAAAAAGCATTAAACGTTCAAAAATAAATATACACTAAGACCTAACTCACTTTTGTAGGAATCACGGTTGCATTTAGCATATGCAACAAGCCTTTTAAACCACTTGGTGGCCCAAGTGGACGAGTGAAGTCTCGTGAGGGTTTCCAGAGAATATACCCACAAAGTTTATTTAATTGTACAAGGTTTTAAAAAGGTTTCAAACTAATTTTGAGTTTTCATAAAGGGATTACGGCGTAATAGTGGTGTGAGTTATGCCGTAATCATGTGGTTGTTAAATTTTAAATTTTAAATTAAGAAAGATTACGGCGTAACTCGGACAGGAGATTACGCCATAATTACATCTGTTACGGCATCACCTTGGTGGGTACGCCTACACAGGAACCTGTTTACCACATTACAACGAGCCGGAGAGGCTTTGAATTCCAATTCCTTACTGAGAGATCCTACAAAATCAAGTAAGAAACCAAACAAACCAACTAAAACTCAAAATCTCTAAATGAAATTCATTAATAAAAGATGCGTTGTGTCCCGACAATCACTTTTGTTTATTATCGAGTCTTTAAGTTAGACTCATTCTAACTCTACATTTTCCTAATAGCTCTTCCATCTTTGTTCATCTCCTTCCTGATCATCCCCATGAATCTTGAGCCATTAACTCTTCCTAATGGTAAGGCGTCATCCAACTATTTAGTTATACATATGAAACTCTTTCCATTCTTAAAAGTGTATCGATTGACTTTAAAGGTTTCACTTTTGACAAATGGTGGTTCGTACTTTGTTTTCTCGATGTCACTTTCCCATTGTTCTTCTTCCTCGAATCCTTCATTGTGCCACTGATATGCAGTATCATGAAACTTTTCACATTTCTCCCACACATCATCCAGGGCATACCTTTTCCTTCTTACTCTTAGATCATATTCATTTGCCAACTATTCAATTTTATTGTCAAACTCTTACTTGTATTCCTTAAACCTTGTTGAGTATGGGTCGTCCCGAGTTTTCCCAAAGTCAACTTCAATATCAAAACTATCCATAACCCATTCGTTAAGTACTTTATTCCTAATAGACTTACTGACATTTGTATGTCCCAACTTAATTTTTAACCATTCTTCGAATGAATAGTCCCTAGGTCGTGGTTTGATAGGTTGAGTTTGAGAAAAATTAGGGAAGTATGTTTTTATGTTTAAAATTAGGTCTTCCAGCAAAAATAGGTTTTGAGAGGTGTTTTCCTTGTTCCTAGGTTTCTTGTCGTTGTTAAACAAAGGTTTCCATGGTTTTTTTTATCCCCAGGAAAATAAGAGTGTAGGTATTCATGGTGATATGTACAATGGTTATCATACTTAATGGTTTCTTTAGGAATGTCGTCATCTTCAAACTCGGTATTTTGTGCAATCCACTCGTAATATCTCCTTTCGCGGGTCATATCATCAATACTCTTACTTCCACACCTTACCTTCAGGAATTCAACAAATTTCATACGGTTTCCCCTAATGCTTTGTGTTTCATGGTCCTGAAAACACATCCATTGTTCGAGCATTCCATTTTTGCCCTTTCCGTAGATAGCATCGTATCCACTACAAAAGCTTAAATCAGGATTACAAGTAGGCCACATTCTGCAATCCTTCCCACATTCATTGTCATAGAATACTCGAGCTGGTTTACACACATGCCATCTTGAAGTTATATTTTCGAAGTTCTTGACCTTTTTATACCCATCTTCAAGTTCTTGCATCTCGTCATTTGAATCAATTGTGTCTATACTCTCATCATCACAAAATCGAGAACGTTGCTCAAATTATAAACATGAGGGGGGTTCATAGGAAAATATTTCAAAGGGATTTAAAGGTTCTTTGCTAGGTATAGAGTTTGTCATGTAAACTTTTTCAATAGGAATGCTAGATTGACAAAATTTTCCATCCATATCAAACAAAACTCTATTTTCACCTATTCCTAAAGAAAATTTTCTTTTAAAAACATCAATTTGGGCATTTATCGTTGCCAGAAATGATCTCCCTAGAATTATTGTTTCATTAGGTTCCCTTATCGTGTTCGTAATTATGAAGTCGCAGGAAAACATGAATTTATCAATCTTAACTAGGACGTTTTATAGTTATTCCTATTAGGGTCTCTTTAGTCATATCAGCCCCCACTACTATCATATCAGTTTATTTAAGGTCAGTTAGCTTTAAATGTTTAAAAATTGATCTGGGCATGATATTAATGCTAGCTCCTAAATTTGCCATGGCATATAAAATAAGATTACCAATGGTGCAAGGAAGAATGAAAATCCCTGGATTCAATTCTTTAGGTAGGAGTTGGCACCGTAAGGTTTTCGAAATGTCCCCTTCTTCTTTAACCGTGGCAATAGATCCTTAGTCTCGTGAGAAGAAGTTCCTTTGTAAACTACCTTGCATTCCTTCATAAGTGATTTGAGGACGTCAATTAACGCATCCTCCTCGCCTTCCTTATCTTGCCTAACCATGCATTTTTCCATCTTGGTTTTTAGCCACTCATCTAAGTCCTCTTCAGGGCTTAATTCTTTATGTTGAGGTTTAGGTGCTAAGGGTTTATCATTATCTATGTTATCACTCATCCCCTGTTTACTTATTTTTGTTTCGTCTTCAGATACCAATTCGGTGTCATCATTTAGGGGTTCATATCTATCTTGGGTATAGGGTTGAATAGGTTCAAAGCAAGGAGGCAATGGTAAATCATATTGGGTATTGACCTTTAAATGATACTCATAGCCTAATTTCCTACTTTCAATATGGTCAAAGAAATTTACATCCTTGTTGTCATAGTTTGATGGAAAATAGGACCCAGTATTTTTCCATGCTTTTCCTTCCATCTCTGCTTCATACTTTATGTACTCAGTAATAGTCATATCCTCGATGTTCTTTTTTTTGTTCTCCTAAATTCAGGTTTAACCATCCCTGGTGCCTTATTCCTTTCAATTAACATTAGTTATTGCTCAATGGTAAGATAATTGATGTCCATCTCACTTATCATATTCCTAAAAAATAACAAAACTTAGTGCGGGAAATAAATCAAATTATAACTAATTTTAGCTCCCCGATAATGGTGCCAAAATCTTGATGCATAAAATTGTTTTAAATAATTAATTGCCAAGTTTTAAATTTATAAAACTCGTCTATCGATACACGCACTAACGGGCAGAGAACCCGATCATATGTAGTGCAGTAGTTGGTAAATCCGAGGTCGTCTCAAGAGCTAAGGGCACTAGTTCTAATTTGATTTTGTCACGTTTGAAAATGGTTTTAAGATTGATTTTAAAGACGTAAGAAAAGTAAATGCAGAAAAGTAAATTGATAGAAGTAATTAGGAGGAAAAGCACGCTAGCCTAGTCATTTCATTACTACTGCTATGATTTCGTTTTCCTATGGAATGTTCAATTACAAGTTTCATTGGTGGATCTAATATCAGCAGACATGAATTGGCATTTGAGGTCTGTCCTATACTTACTATGCGTTCCTAATTCCCCTGGGATCACACGGGCAGGGCATCTAAGTTTGTAGTGGTTAATCCCAAACTACCCTTAAGACTAATTCTATAATCTATACAGACTATTAACCCTTTCTGAAAGGGTTCCTGTGCTTTTTAAGTTTTTGATGTAACCAAGGCGGTAATATGATTAATTCCTACACTAGGGATAGGTCCCAAACTATCCTAGTACCCCACTAATCCCATGTTCAACCAATAAGTCTAATAACAGGACTAATAAGATCCAAGCCACCATTTGCACTTCCAAAACCTATGGATCAATGAAAGGCTATAAGGATATCCAATCAAACCGTAATTAAACAGAAAATAATAATCATAACAATAGTAAATACATGTCTAGGCCAGCACTAAGAGTTCTTAGTCACTCATAGAAACAGTAAGACAAGAAGTAAATGAAGAAATCTTAGATTGATCATTCATAATTCTTACAAACTGGGTTTTTAAATGATTAATGCTAATAGAAGTACAGTGATCCTCCCTTGGACCTCTGATGGAATGCTTCGTCTTCTAGAGGCCTTGTTCACCTCTTGGTACTGTGGGGTGAAAAGGTGAAGTAAGTGATGCCAAATGAGCCAAGTTAGGGCTCTATTTATAAGTATCAAAGATGTTACGGCGTAATAGTTATGAACATATTACTCTGTAACAATGTTTGATGTGGTTTCTCATTCTCTAAGCTTAACAGATGTTACGGCGTAACCATATCGCCATGGTTACGCCATAATGCCGACTCGAATACTCCATCTTCCTTTGTATTATACATTATGATGTAAAGGTGGTGGTGAGGTTACGCCATAACAACTGATGCTGAGTCATTTCTTCATTAATCTGGATTATGGAGTAACTCCCGGGGGGAGGTTACGCTGTAAAAGCCTTGAATGTCATCACTTCTTGAATTCCACGTCTAAATCCCGCGTCTTTTGCTCAAATTCTTGCTTTGCTCCTGAAAATTAAATATAGGCAATTAAGTAGTGTTTTTTAGATATTTATAACCATTTTACAAGCATTTTCGTAGGGAATTTGATACTAAAAAGTATTAACTCTTTGATGTTATTAGTGGCTATGGCGGAGGTTTTTTGAGTGGCTACATCAAAGGTATTTTAAGGGACTGTCGCGAAGGTATTTTGAGGGTCTGCCACGGAGGTATTTTGAGGAGTATGCCGTGGAGGTATTTTGAGGAGCTGCGAAGGTGTTTTGATCGGCACTCTTGGTCTAAGAGGTTTTGACCAATTTTCGCCAACAATCTTTAAAGGTATTCTTTGGTTTTCACCTTACTTTCCTTATGGCTAAGAAAGATATGCATACATATACTTCTCAATTAAAGGATTTCGAACTTGAGACTTTAATTTTCACTTATGATATCCCCTTAGACTTGAGGCCTCGATTGCCTGATCCCAACTTTAAGATGATAAATCTTACGGTCGGAGATACGGCAATGGGTATATATTATAGGATTTTTGACTCTTCGGTGTTAGGGTTCCTTTTTCCTCCTTCTTCCTAGCAGTTATAAAATATTTTAAACTGCATATCTCCCAGCTAGTTCCTCTAGGTTTGAGCAAGGTGATTACATTTGAGATCCTCTACCAGAGTCTAAACATAGAGCTTATTGTTACATTGTTTCGAGTATTTCAAACACTTTCCAAATAGGGGGATTGGTTCTCCTTTGCCAAACGCAGGAATCCCGCACCTACGTGTACGGAAGATACTAAGTCTGGGTTAAAATTCTGGAAAGGAAAAAAATTGACAGACCGTCAGGCTATTCCATTCCATATGCCTTTGAGGCATCCAAATTCATGTATTACAGATGATGTTCCTACCAATTTTAACCAGGATCACGTTGGTCGAATGAAGGCTCACATTGTGAGACTTCGTGATATTCTGGAGGGGTACTAGTCTAGTCTGGGGTTAGTAAAGTTTGTCGTAATCTGACGTGTGATCCTGTGCTGAGACATTTTGACAACACTGGTAGGGGGTTCATTCTATTTTTCTAAGCGTTGTTATTTAGCTCATCCGAATGTATCTAACAAATGTTTTTTACAGTTATGAGTATCTATGACTTCCTTTGTATGCCTTCCTTGGATGGGACTACGATAAAGGAGGGGCCACATGAACTAGACACTTCTCTTTTAGATTGAGTTATTGATCATACTACAACACCTGCTCCAGCGGGGGCTGCTGTCACACCCCCAAACGGGGCCTGGACAGAAAACACGTATCCGGGGGCGTAACGTCATAATACAGATCACACAAGATACAAAGAATGACCTCTAATTGTACGTTTAAAAATCCAACATCGTTGCATTGATTAAAATAGTTAAAGTTTTACATAGGCCCAACGATAATATGCGGAAGCAAATAAAATGTTTTAAAGTTTGACAACGATGTTAACATAGATAATAATAATTCTCGAAAATCAGTCCAATGCATGGCAACACCAACAAGCAAGCAAAGACATCCATAGCTAAGCACCTGAGAAAAACAAGCTAAAACTGTCAACATAAAGTTGAGTGAATTCATAGGTTTGAATTTAATATTAAAAGTAAACCATAAGTTCATAGTACGCACGTGACAGTTATAACATATACAACTTCACATAAAAAGCATTTATGTTTGCACTAAGATCATGACACCGAAGCTCAATATAAAAGGAAGCATTTTATATGCCAAATAGGATTCCTCGCCCTAAAGGTATCTGACTAGGATCACCTATTGACATTCTGACATGGTATATATCCGTTTGTTCGGACCTCCAAAACTAGTAAGCGCTACTTACCCGGATAGGGATAATTAGTCCCAATAGATCTATTTACAACATTCGCGCTTACTTAACCAGTACGGTCTGTTAAGCAATTGATGGTTCATGATAATTCAGGAATTAGTGGTCTATTCGCTACTTAGGCAACACGTAATCAGGAAAAAGAAACGTAAAGTAATTGTGTCCATAGTTTAAAATAAGCAATGTTTCTCACCCCAAAATAGTAAAGTAAAAGTAGTAAAACATGGGGCTATGAACTCACCTTAGCAAAAATGAGCAAATGATAATCACGCAAGTAAAAGATGATATAGAAATCTAGCCGCGACCTAGAATAATAACGCGTCTTAGAAACACGGAAAGTATGCCAAGAAATGCACAATATGTTCATCACCAAAATACATCCATGTGTGTTTGCTTTAGTTTGATTATCAAATCATGACGAAATAAAATCATATAGTTTTCTGTTAATTTTCAGCGTTTAACCAAAAATTACTATTTTTATAAAGTTTCTATTTTAGGAAAGTTTTTAGTTTTTGGACGTTAATACCGTCCCCTATATTTATTAAGTTTCCATATTTTCAAAACGCACTAACTAGCCTTAATCGCTTAACTTCTATGTCTGTTTCGCTAAGTTTTACCAAACTTACTATTTTTAGTAACTTTAATGCTTTTTCTAAAATACGTTAACGACGTCTTTAAATGATACTAATCAATAGGTATGTGTTACTATATGTTTCGCTAGTGTTTAGAAAGTCCAAAAAATGTATGAAACTGTCCGAAAACTCATTTTACTATTCACATCAGCACACTATTCATCCGGTTTTGTTAAAAAATGTTTTAAGTTTCATTTGGTTATAACTTGATCGTTTTAAATCCAATTTTAATGTGCGATATATGAAAAACTATCTATTCGAAACGAGCTCTCCAAAAACTACTTTTACGCCTAATAAAAACATTTTTAGGTTGACCGAAACCTCAAAACAAATTTGGGACAGCAATCACTTTTTGCCAAAAACGCAACCAAAATCCACCCAAACTTTACAATAGTGCATAATCTAGCCTAATCTCCATTCATAACTAATCCACAACAAAACCACACCTAAATCTAACCTAATTCCTTCATTTCTATTGTTGCAACACTCATTCAACTCTCATCTCACCAAGAACATAATATTTAACTAGTGAAATAAAGTTATATCATTATTTATAAAATCTTGTCTTTAAAATCTTTTAAAAATTAAAAAACAACATATAGATGTATGGATCTTGAACATATAAGAAGAACATAAGAAAAAACACAAAGAAAGATTCAAGATATTTACAAGAATGAAGAACAAGAAGCAATAACACAAGATCTATACCTAAAATCACTAGATCTTGAAAAACCCCAAATAATAACCAAACCCTAATTGTAGATATTGGAGAAAAACCCTTAAATTAAAGAACCAATACTTGCAAACCCCTTAGGTAACCTTAGAAATGAACTTGGAATGAATGAATCTTGATAGGAATCAAAAGTATGGATTGTGTATGTATGTATGTGTGTGTTGTGAGCAAGAGGAGAGAAAAAGAGAGAGATGAGTGATTTTTGAGGCTATGAAATGAGAATGAAACCCTAAGTTAGAAGTATGTATGGTATTTATAGGACAAGATTAGGTTAAGGGTCCATGACTAGTCAACCAAGAGTGCAACCAATGGTTAAGTGACCAACACACACCAAAAGTGTGTGTGTGTGGGTTCAGACGCAAACAAGCAACAAGGGGGGGGGGGGTCAAGCCTAAATCACTAACCAACTAGTCACTTAGAAATTAAATAAGATTCCATGTTATAACATAGTGGAGAAGTGGTCCTCCATGGATGAATGAAGACAAAGGGTGTAAGAGTCACATGAAGGTGCATGGAAGGTGACTACAAAGATGTCACTTTCTTGCATGTGATGGTGTTTTATTTTTGAAATTCAAACTAGAGATAAAAGATGCTCTTTGATTTATTTAAGTGTGTGTATGCGTGTGTTTTGAGTATAGGGGGAGGGATGAATGAAATTCTTGACTTAAGAACATGAAATGGATGATAGCTAAAGTTTACACAAAAAGATTTCAGGTTTTCGGGGTTCCGTTAGATCAAAAACGTAAAAAACGCAATTTAAACGTTAAAGCGTAAAAATAAATACCGGGAGTGATCGTAAACTACGAAACACTTAGAAAAGATAAAATAACTCATATAATATCTAAACTAATCAAAATTCGAAGTCGGAACGCGTTCGATGATGTTTTTCAGATTTATGCGGGTTAACTTCCCGGTAAACTGCCAGATACAAACGTAACGTATAAAAGTCAAAGAAAATGATCGGAAAGCTTGAAAATATTGACCTAAATTTTCGGGGTGTGACATTCTTCCCTCGTTAAATAAGCTTTGTCCTCAAAGCTTAAGACGTGGACGGAGGGCTAACGAAAAGATGAGGGTACTTTTTCTTCATTTGATCTTCTTTCTCCCAAATAAACTTAGTCCCTCGTCTCAAATTCCAACGGACCTTCATGATTGGAATGCAGCTCTACTTTAGTCGTTTATCTTCTTTGTCCATAATTTCAACTAGTTCTTCAATGAACATAAGCTTGGATCTCCTCCAACGGAATAGCTAGTGGTTCGTCTACGAAACACTTCTTCAAATTGGAAACATGAAAAGTACTATGAACTTGGCTTAATTGCACTGGGAGTTCAAGTCGATAAGCAAGCATTCTTACCCTATCAAGAATCTTGAAATGTCTAATATAGCGAGGGTTCAGCTTCCCACGTTTGCCGAAACGTATCACCCCTTTCCACGGTGACACTTTCAACATGACCTTGTCTCCAACCTCAAATTCCAATGGCTTACGTCTCCTATCGGCGTAGCTCTTCTTTCTATCTCTTGCAGCTTGAATACGCTTCTTGATCTGAATGATCTTCTTAGTTGTTTCATGAACAATTTCCAGACCTATGAGCTGAGCGTCTCCAACCTCAGCCCAACAAATAGGCGATCTACATTTTTGGTCATAAAGAGCTTCAAACGGTGCAGCTTTAATACTCGTGTGATAACTGTTGTTGTAAGAAAACTTCACCAAAGGTAGGTGTCTATCCCAACCTTTCCCAAAATCAATCACACAAGCACGCAACATGTCCTCCAAGGTTTGGATGGTTCTCTCAATCTGACCATCAGTCTATGGATGGTAAGCCGTACTCATATCCAATTGAGTACCTAGGGCTTCGTTCAACGATTTCCAGAAATGAGATGTAAACTTACTGTCTCAATAAAAAATAATCGAAACCGGCACTCCATGCCTCGAGACTACTTCCTTCAAGTATTGTCTCGTTAACTTCTCCATTGAGTGGGTTTCCTTCATTGGTAAGAAATGAGCAGACTTTGTGAGTCGGTCTACAATTACCCAAATTGTATCTTGACCAGTCGTTGTCTTTGGTAACTTAGTAACGAAATCCATAGTATTGTTCTCCCACTTCCATACCGGGATCATAGGTTAAACCAACAAACCGGATGGTTTTTGGTATTCGGCCTTGAATTTGGCACATGTCAAACATTTACTGACGTAGGTGGCAATCTCTGCCTTCATATTCGGCCACCAAAACTGTTTCTTTAAATCTTGATACATCTTGTCTGATCCAGGATGAATTGAATATTTTGACTTATGCGACTCGTGCATAATCATCTCTCTTAAGTCACCAAAACAGGGTATCCAACTTCTATTCCTCATGCATAACGTTCCATCAGCACGTGGCTCTAGCTTCTTAATTATACCACATAGATCTCCGGTTCCAAAATTCTCCTCCTTTCTTGCCTCAACCTAAGCGTCTAAGATCTGCACAGGGAGGTTCAGACCAATCGTCATAACCAAAGCTCGAACTCGTAGTGGCTTAATCCATTCCTTTCGGCTCAAGGCATCCGCCACCACGTTTGCTTTTCTCGGATGATAACGAATCTCGCAGTCGTAGTCGCTCAACAGCTCTAACCATCTATGTTGTCTCATGTTCAACTCTTTATGATCTAGAATATGTTGCAAACTCTTATGATCAGTAAACACAATGCATTTCATGTCGTACATATAATGTCTCTACATTTTGAGAGCAAACACTACAGCTCTAAGCTCTAAGTTATGTGTAGTGTAATTCTCCTCATGAATCCTAAGTTGATGTGATGCGTAGGCTATGACCTTCTACCTTTGCATCAAAATCGGGCCTAATCCTTTACGAGAAGCATCACAGTAAACCATGAAGTCTTCACTTCCTTTGGGTAATGAAAAGATCGGTGCACTACACAACTTCTGCTTCAATAGTTGAAATGCAGCTTCTGCCTTTTCACTCCAATCAAACTTCACGTTCTTTTGAGTCAGCTCCATCATAGGTTTGGCAATCTTCGAGAAACCTTTGATAAATCGTCGGTAATAGCCAGCAAGACTTAGAAATTGACAAATCTCTGTCGGAGTCAATCTTAGCTGGGTCCACGTGAATGCCTTCACTATCAATCACGTGACCAAGAAATTATACCTTCGATAGCCAAAAGTCGCATTTCAAAAACTTGGCATACAATTCTTCCTTCTTAAGCAACTCCAGGATTAACTTAAGGTGTTTCGCATGCTCTTCTTTGCTCTTGGAGTAGATTAAGATGTCATTAATAAAAACGATCATGAATTTATCTAAGTACGGTTTTCACACCTGATTCATCAAATCCATGAATACCGCCTGTGCGTTGGTAAGTCCAAATGACATTACTTAAAACTCATAGTGACTGTAGCGTGTCCAAAATGCCATCTTTAGAATATACTCATCACAAACTCTGAGTTGGTGATAACAAGACCTCAAGTCGATCTTCGAGTAGACACTTAATCCTTGTAACTGATCAAATAAGTCGTCGATTCTCGGAAGTGGATATTGATTCTTCACAGTAAGCTTGTTCAGCTCGCGGTAATCGATACACATCTGAAAAGATCCATCTTTCTTTTTGACAAACAAGACCGAGGCTCCCTAAGGTGAGGAACTCGGTCTTATAAATCCCTTATCAGAAAGTTCTTGTAGTTAAGTAGACAGTTCTTGCAGTTCCGATGGTTCTAATCTATATGGGGGCTTGCCACGGGTGTAGCACCAGGGACCAAGTCGATTTGAAATTCAACTTGTTGTGTAGGCGGTAGCCCATGCAAGTATTCTGGAAAGACTTCCAAAAAGTCCCGTACAGTCGGCACATCCTTAAGTCGCTTCTCCTCTGACTTGTCCTCGATTTCCTTCTTCGTCACTTGTGCCAGAAAAATTAGGCAACCTTTCTCAGTACATTTCTGGGTTTTGATGCATGATATAATGCTTAACTTCAAATTCGTTCCTCTGCCACATCTATCACCTTAGACTATCAAAACTTCATCTCTAAAGGGAATTCACACAATCTTCTCATCACAAACGATCACCACATGATGGTTCGCTAACCAATCTATGCCGATGATGACATCAAAACTATCAAGTTCTACTAGCATTAGGTCAATATTGAATGGGTGACCTAACAATCCTAACGTACAACCTCTAAGTACATTATCAGATCCTATTAACCTTTCGTTAACTAGCTTAATAGGATACTTAATGTCTAAGATAGATGGGATGATGTCACTTAAAAGGATAAAAACTATGGGTACAAAATTTCTGTCGGCTTAGTTCTAGGTACTTGCAATAATTAGGTCCTTTTCCTTATCTCATGACCATTAGAAACTTAGACGATAAAGAAATTTCCTAATTTTCTCGATTCTATCCCAAAGAATGAGGATAAGTCTATTTTGTTCTAAAATCTTAAAATCCATAATTATCGTGAGTACAAGGAGCATGACTCGGTCTCTTGGCTAATGGTACGGTGTCTCTATATGGTAATATTGAGGAAATTTACTTAGTTGCAGAGCTTATTAATACGAATACATATGACAGACATAACTCACAAACACGCGCGCAAAATATTGGTAAAATATGAAGATGATAAAATCTTATCAAAATTGTAGAGAAGAGAAAAAAAAGAATATAGAAGTGGAAAGTGAAAATAGATTGGCAAAATTTTTGAGGTGACTACTCTTAGCATAGGATGGTCCTCCCTGAATTATACATAGGTGATCAAGCCATGTATAATTTAGGTACTAACGATAAAATGCTCATTTCGTCAAACTAATGTTATGTTTAAAGGTTTGTATGGTATAAACAGTGTTGTTTCTAAGGTAGAAAAATAGTTTGTGAAAACGAGAATATTGTAATTTATATAACGATGCAAGATATTTTGTAAGACTTAGTAGGAATAGTTTAAGAGGTGATACCAAAATAGTTTATGAGAAAATCACGTGACAGTTTATAGTGTAAGAGTGAATGGTCTATAAAATGGTAACAAATGGTCTACGAGTTAACAACCAAATAGCTTATATTGCGACAACGAAATAGTTTATAAAAGACATGAAGTAGTTCGTAAGATGACGTCCAAATAGTTTATAAATGACAACGAAATAGTTCATGAGGTAACAACGAAATGGTTTGTAAGATGATTGCAAAGTGACTTTTAATAGGGTAGCAAAAGAGTTCATAAATAACAGTAATATATGTTATAAGATGGAAATGAATTTGTTCATTAAATGATAGCCAGATAAGTTATGAGGTACTAGTAGGATAATTATAAGATGTTGACAAATGGTTTATATAATGATATCAATAGTTTATAAGGTGTTAGCGAAATGATTTATAAAGCGATGGCAAAAGTTTAATCTTTGACATGAAGACAGGTTAAAGATGAAACAAATAAGTTTGTAAAATGGTTTGGAAAATAGTTTGTGAGATGATAGTAAAATAATTTTTTAAGAAAATGACAAAATGGTTTATAGGGATGACTGGTAAACATTTGCTTGTACGTAATATCACATGGAATAGTTTTTGTAAAATGCTGAGCAGCGAAATTGTCTATTGATAATAGATTGGTAGTGATTTTAAGAGTTGTAGTTCTTACATAAATAGTATAATAGAGATGAAGATTAAGTGTGAACAGACGGTGATTCATTCATGACACATACATTAACAGAAAATTTAAAACATCCACTCAATACAACGAAATTTATAGAAAAGTACTAATGCGAATATAGTCTAAGAAGACTTTGACTTAGGTCACTAGGTAAGGCGGAAAGATCTCTTCTTAAGCATTGGTCTTGTCTTTGACGACACTAGAGTTCTCGCGAGCTTTTTCCTTCCAAATTTGGTTCACTTGGTTCTG
This sequence comes from Tanacetum coccineum, assembly GCA_026074375.1. Lineage (NCBI taxonomy): Eukaryota > Viridiplantae > Streptophyta > Magnoliopsida > Asterales > Asteraceae > Tanacetum > Tanacetum coccineum. The sequence continues at coordinate 11,380 of BQNB010039760.1, read as the reverse complement.
ATTTCTCAACTTCTGGCATTCATTCCTAAAATGTCCCAACCTTCCACATTCATAGCAAGTGATGGTGGCCTTTGGAGTTGCCACATGGGTTCTCTGGTTCATTGCAGCAACGGATGTCTTACAATCCCTAGTCATGTGGCCAACCCTCTTACATTTACTACACTTCACAGTACACGGCCCAACATGATGCAACTTACACTTGTTGCAGTGAGGTAAATTCCTAGCATAAGCCTTCTTTCCATTGGCTTCAATAGTGTAAGCCCTTGCCACACCTGGTTTCTTGCAGGGTGGTTGTCGTGGCACACGGTTATCCTTTCGTTTGTTCTCAAACTTCCTCTTGTTGTTAGCATCCTTTTCTACCGTGGTTTCTTATCGTGTGACCCGATTTATCAGATCGTGAGTCATGCGGATTTTTGTCTCGTAGATAGTAATAGCTTCAATAGCATCAGTAACTCGTCGGGCTATAATTTGGTCAATCTCCACAGAACCATTTCCTTGTCTTATTGCCGACATTCTCTTCGAATAAAAAGAAATAAAAGAAAAATAAAATAAGTCAGGTTCCTAAAGTCCCATTTCCAAAAGTGGAATGTTACGAGGTAACGGTTTAAAGTCATGTTCAACTTAATCAGCGTGTTTTAGATGACGGTATGAGACGACATGGGAGAAATAAAAGTATGGGACAGGTGCTTAACTCGCGTTCGGGTTAGAACAGTAAGATAACGTAGGGTCGGAAGATTGTTACAAGTTTCGGTGTTATATAAAATAGTATAATGTAAATTTATGAAATAGTTCTAATGACCATCGTATCACTCACGATGTCTTTGGAAATGTTTAGAGACCATTGTGCCACTCACAATGTCTTAGGAAAATTTAGTATTATATAGACAACTTCTATAAAAGAAATATACGTAAGGCAGACGTAAACGTAAAGAAAAGACAAACGTGGGGCAGAGGTAAACCCATATCATAGTAGGTTCAAGGTAAAATGATGTATAAAGTAATTATGGCAATATGATATATAAATTGCACTTATATATATACATATATAGAATGTTATTATTATTAGATACATATATAAGCACGGAAGCACGTAGGATCATATACTGGTTATAGACCAGACCTAAATATACTACCTGGTTCTCTATAGCCTTGGCTCTGGATACCAATATGTCACACCCTAAACGGGGCCTGGACGAAAAATACGTGTCCGAGGGCATGACGTCATAATACACATCACACAAGATATAAAGAACGACCTCTAAGGGTACGTTTACAAATCCAACATCATTGCATTGATTAAAATAGTTAAAGTTTTACATAGGCCCAACGATAATATGCGGAAGCGAATACAATGTTTTAAAGTTTGACAACGATGTTAACATAGATAATAATAATTCTCGAAAATTGGTCCAATGCAAGGCAACACCAACAAGCAAGCAAAGACATCCATAGCTAAGCACCTGAGAAAAACACGCTAAAAATGTCAACATAAAGTTGAGTGAATTCATAGGTTTGAATTTAATATTAAAAGTGGACCATAAGTTTACAGTACGCACGTGACAGTTATAACAAATACAACTTCACATAAAAAGCATTTATGTTTGCACTAAGCTCATGACACCGAAGCTCAATATAAAAGGAAGCATTTTATATGCCAAATAGTATTCCTCGCCCTAAAGATATCTGACCAGGATCACCTATTGACATTCCGACATGGTATATATCTGTTGTTCGGACCTCCAAAACTAGTAAGTGCTACTTACCTGGATAGGGATAATTAGTCCCAATAGATCTATTTACAACATTCGCGCTTAATTAACCAGTACAGTCTGTTAAGCAATTGACGATTCATGATAATCGGGCATTAGTGGTTTATTCGCTACTTCGGCAACACGTAATCAGGAAAAAGAAACGTAAAGTAATTGTGTCCATATTTTAAAATAAGCAATGTTTCTCACCCCAAAATAGTAGAGTAAAAGTAGTAAAACATGGGGCTATGAACTCACCTTAGCAAGATGAGCAAATGATAATTCACACAAGAAAAATATGATATAGAAATCTAGCCGCGACCTAGAATAATAACGCGTCTTAGAAACACAGAAAGTATGCCAAGAAATGCACAATATGTTCATCACCAAAATACATCTATGTGTGTTTGCTTTAGTTTGATTATCAAATCATGACGAAATAAAATCATGTAGTTTTCCGTTAAGTTTCGGCGTTTAACCAAAAATTACTATTTTTATAAAGTTTCTATTTTAGCAAAGTTTTTAGTTTTGGGACGTTAATACCGACCCCTATATTTATTAAGTTTTCATATTTTCAAAATGCACTAACTTGCCTTAATCGCTTAACTTCTATGTCCGTTTCGCTAAGTTTGACCAAACTTACTATTTTTAATAACTTTAACGCTTTTCCTAAAATACGTTAACGACGTCTTTAAATGATACTAATCAATAGGTATGTGTTACTATATGTTTCGCTACTGTTTTAAAAGTCCAAAAATGTATGAAACTGTCCGAAAACTCATTTTACTATTTACATTAGCATACTATTCATCCGGTTTTGTCAAAAAATGTTTCAAGTTTCATTTGGCTATAACTTGGTCGTTTTAAATCCAATTTTGATGTGCGATGTATAAAAAACTATCTATTCGACACGAGCTCTCCAAAAACTACTTTTACGCCTAATAAAAACATTTTTAGGTCGACCAAAACCTCAAAACAAATTTGGGACAGCAAGCACTTTTTGCCAAAAACGCAACCAAAATCTACCCAAACTTCACAATAGTGTCTAATCTAGCCTAATCTCCATTCACAACTAATCCACAATAAAACCGCACCTAAATCTAACCTAATTCCTTCATTTCTATTGTTGCAACACTCATTCAACTCTCATCTCACCAAGAACATAATATTTAACTAGTGAAATAAAGTTGTATCATTATTTATGAAATCTTGTCTTTAAAATCTTTCAAAAATTAAAACACAACATATGGATGTATAGATCTTGAACATTTAAGAAGAACATAAGAAAAACCACAAAGAAAGATTCAAGATACTTACAAGAATAAAGAACAAGAAGCAATAACACAAGATCTAATCTAAAATCACTAGATCTTGAAAAACCCCAAATAATAACCAAACCCTAATTGTAGATCTTGGAGAAAAACCCTTAAATTAAAGAACCAATATTTGCAAACCCCTTAGGTAACCTTAGAAATGAACTTGGAATGAATGAATCTTGATAGGAATCAAAAGTATAGATAGTGTATGTATGTATGTGTGTGCCGTGAGCAAGAGGAGAGAAAAAGAGAGAGATAAGTGATTTTGAGGCTATGAAATAAGAATGAAACCCTAAGTTAGAAGCATGTATGGTATTTATAAGACAAGATTAGGTTAAGGGTCCATGACTAGTCAACCAAGAGTGCAACCAATGGTTAAGTGACCAACACACACCAAAAGTATGTGTGGGTGGTTTCGGACGCAAACAAACAACAAGGGGGGTCAAGCCTAAATCACTAACCAACTAGTCAGTTAGAAATTAAATAAGATTTCATGTTATAACATAGTTGAGAAGTGGTCCTCCATGGATGAATGAAGACAAAGGGTGTAAGAGTCACATGAAGGTGCATGGAAGGTGACTACAAAGATGTCACTTTCTTGCATGTGATGGTGTTTTATTTTTGAAATTCAAACTAGAGATAAAAGATGCTCTTTGATTTATTTAAGTGTATGTATGTGTGTGTGTTTTGAGTATAGGGGGAGGCATGAATGAAATTTATGACTTAAAAACATGAGATGGACGATAACTAAAGTTTACAAGAATAGATTTCGAGTTTTTGGGGTTCTGTTAGATCAAAAACGCAAAAAACGCAATTTAAACTTCAAAGCATAAAAATAAATACCGGGAGTGATTGTAAACTACAAAACACTTAGAAAATATAAAATAACTCATATAATATCTAAACTAATCAAAATCCGAAGTCGAAATGCGTCCGATGACGTTTTTTAGATTTACGCGGGTTAACTTCCTGGTAAACTGTCGGATTCAAACATAACGTATAAAAGTCAAAGAAAATGATCGGAAAGCTTGAAAATATTGACATAAAATTTTCGGGGTGTGACAACTGCTATCCCTGGGGCTACTCCAGAGGAGATTGCTATTACCCTACCTGATCGTAAGGTGGTTACAAAGGCTGAGAACGTGGCCAAGCAAAACGCCTCTACTCGGCTAGAGGTGTCTACCAATGTAACCAAGAAGACCGAAGTAGGCAAGAAAGGGTCTGGAGCAGGTACAAGTGGACAGACAGCTGGGGTGGAGTTAAGTAGGTTAATGATGGTACCCTTGATGATGGTGATCATGGTGATGACATAGAGTCTGTTTCGGATTATTTTGACGACCTAGACGGTGTCAACCAAGGTGAGCATATAAATGTTATCCCCCTTTAAACTTTTGATCCAAGCGTTAGACTATATGTAACTTATCCTCTAATTCTTCTTCCAGATAAAGAAGTTGCACTTTATGTTGAGTCTTCTAGGGGTATGATAAGGACAACTAGAGCAAGTTCTCATGTATCTCATGGTAAGCTTATCTTTTCTTTGTTAACTTCTCCTTTAAATTATACTAAGTTTTTACCTTATATTTTCTTCCTTTTTGTGCAGGTACTATCGAGGATGTACCTCATTATGTTTAGGGGTCTACTCTGGCTCTTGACATTGGCAAAGATGTTCCTTCCCCCCTCCCCTCTCCTTTGTTATCGACCTGGGTACTCAGCGTTAGGATGCTGATGAGAACAGGAATGGTAGTAATGATAATGGGGATCATTATTATGAGGCTCAAGTTTGTAATTCTGCTGGGGATGTAATTAAGAGAGAACTTCTTCCTCCTGGGGCTGTGCCCTACTACATGCCTTAACCTTATGACGAAGGTTCTAGCGATCGCTCTCCTCTGTATACTAAAGAATATTGGGAAGAAATTCATGGGGTAAATCTTGGTCTTCATAAAAAAGAGCTTTACAAGGATCCTAAGGTTTGTAGAACTACCCTTGATCGATTTCCTATACCTACTGAGTTTCATTGATTAGGAGAGCTTTCTCAGAATGAGTTGTCTGATCGAATGAGTATGTTACAATGTCAATTGATTTCTCACAGGAGCAAGTTGAATGCTCGATATGATCACTCTTTAAGGGATATTGATTGTCTTTTAAAATGGTGTACTTAGTAGATGCTTACCATTAACGGAAAAAGTGATGACCTCAGGCAACAAAGTAAGTTTATCGTTCATGCTAATGAGGAGGTAGCTAGATTAACTTCTCAGTTGGGGGTTCTTGAGTCTAAGTATCATGCAGTTGACAAGAGGATTAGTAGTCAGGATAAGAAACATAGGAAGTATAAGGCTGAAAGGGATGATATTGCAGCAACAAAAGAAAAGGTTGAGAAAGAGCTTATAGAGGCTAAGTCACAATTGGAACTTCAAGAGACTAAACTAAACGATTTAAAGTATCAGCTTTCCCAACAAGAGTTTGACCTTCACTTGCATAGTGACATAATTACTAGTCATGAGAGACAAGTTGAGCGAACTAATAGTGGCATTGCCTCTTTCTTTCAATCAGACATTAAGCCACTCGTTTGAAAATTCCTTAAGAGTAATGAGTTAATTAGGCACTTGTAGGTATATTTTCTTTGGCTATGAGTGTCGGAGTTCAGTGAGGATTGCATATGGCTCGCACGGATACGCAATTCTAGGAGATATCTCAAACGGTTGATGGTTTCGTTCCCCATGCTCAAGAGAAATTTGACGATGTCGTGGTTGCTTTCCCTACTAGCATATTCCCCTTCTTTGACAAGGTATCTCAGAGCTCCCAGAGTTCTGTGTAAGACATTGCTTAGCTTGAACCTAACAAGGTAATGCCTCCCCGCAGGACATCTTCTGCTATGGCATCTTTGGGGGCTACTACCCATGGTCGACACTCTACTCCTTCATTCGAGAATTTTAGTCATACTCGCACTCCAGAGCAATTAAAGAAGAAGAATTCTACTAGAATAGGAAATCCGCTGGCTGTTTAAGCTGGTCTTGATTTGTAGTTGTTTTATTTTGTCTATGTAACTTGCCTTGTGTTTTGGGCTTTATGTTCTTTCAAAGTAACTTTGTCTTTTGGATGTGACTGTAACTTTAATAGCTTTCTATCATATTCATGCTGGTTACTTGTGCGTTTCATGTTATTCATTTTATGAATGTATGTTTGTTTATTTTGTGATGTGTTGCTACAACACTTTGTTACTTGCCAGACAGATGCTTGGGCTATACGCACCATGACAGCGTCTACCGGAGTAGAACCTAGGCCTAGCCTATTGGACCAGCATCTGGGCCGGTCCTACCGAAGCAGCTTCTAGGCTGTGTTTCGCGAGCTAGGGTCTGAGCCGGACCTACCTAAGCAGCTTCTAGGTTACACTAAATATTGTTTGTATTTTGTAAAAATTTTAACATACCCATATACCTATAATAATGTTTAAATCTAACACTTAAATCAATATGTTTGTGTTACCTTTATCTACTACTATGGTTTATGCTCGTATGTATTTTGATGCAACATTCAAATAAATATTACCATGCTGCTTTCTCTATCTGGTGTAGCTATTCACCGGAGATCCATGATGATTGTTTTGCAAGCTTTAAATTTATAATACTAGAAATACCGATTTTGACTAAAAACACAACACTGGGGCAAGTATACCCTTTTGTGTATAGTATAGTTTTAGGTAAGTCCAGGTCGTCCTAAGAGAATTGGTTTTCACAGTTTGTAATTAAGGTGCTATAACAAATATGATTTTCACTTATCAAATTAACCAAAACGTGCATATATCGAATGTTGTAACGAAAGCGATTAAGAGATGATTCAAACAAATGATTAAAGTATGTTTGTTTAGGCAATGATCACTAAGACAATGATATGTTTAGGATAGTGTTTATAATTTTATAAAGTAAGGTAACACAAGTTACACATCCTTTCGGCCTTTAAGTGTAACAACGGTTTATATTGATAAATAACAAGGAATCCTTTCGGCCTATAATCGTTGTTATCATCAATATATTATATGAAATGACAAAACATGGATTAGTAAGTAGCCTTTTGACCTATATATTTAGATAAATCATATTTTACCAATTCAATAAACAAGTATCCAAATACTGCATATCTAAGATCACATAATGCCCAAACAAACATTAAGTGACTACTCCATAATCAAACAAGTAACAAAACACATAACATTCATCATGAATTCAGATTAGAACACATTCAAAAGATAAATAAGATTTATACCAACTTCAAGAGCAAATGTTTGATGATTTCACAAATTTTCCCAACGAAAACTATATTATCTTCAAAGTAAACCTGGAAATTATGAACAATTCTGTCACAATCGCTTATAGATTTGAATTACACTTCAATGCTACTTCCTTAGATGGATTAAAATATGGAATTGTTGATGAACTATAAGCAAGTTCAACCAAATTCCCTAAGAACACTTTTAAACTCTAATTATACTTTTTGAGAGGATTGTAGATGATTGTGTTACCAAGGGTGGTTTGGATCAAAGGTTTGTCATGCCTTTATCACTAAAAACACCTATTCTAAGTGGTACACATGAAGTGGGTTAATGTGTGTGTGAATGTGTTGTTGTAAGATGAGAGAATTTCCTCTCAATTTATAGGTTAGGCAAGGGCAAAAGTGCGGCGTACTTCCTTGAGAAGTGCGACATACTTTTCTTCTTTAATGTGTAGATCTTTAATGCTGAGATGAAGTGCGGCGCATATGATATAGAATTGCGTCGTACTTAGGGTATTAATTGTCCTTCATTAACTTCGTCCTAAAGTGCAGCGTACTTCCTGAGAAGTGCAATGTACTTTGCTTGATTCTTGGACTTAGTATTATCTTCTTTTAACTTTTTCTTCTGTAAGGTGTAAAATACTTATGTCTTTAGTCTTTTTGAGCTTGAGATGTCTTCAAGTGAACTTGCACATATTTCATGCTTTTAAGTATCGAAAGTCCACGATAAATGATATAAATAGATACAATAACGCCGCCAAAAATATGTATAATTAAGGCATTATCAAATCCCCCAAACTTAAACTTTGCTTGCCCTCAAGCAAAATAAGGAGAAAAAATAAGTTTTACAAAAACAAACCTAGAATTATAAAAATGTTTTTGGATTTTTAATATGCGAAAAGCAGAGATGTTTGACAATACTCACTAATTCTCAAGCTGTTATAACATGACTAAGCACCTTACAAATATGGAAAAGTACAATTCACTCAAACACTCATATATGATGTAATAGAGTGTAAAAGGGAAATCATACTTAATTGCTCAGACATGATTCATTTCATACCATAGGCTTGTACCAGAAATAAAACTGAATCGACATGGTGTAAGCACCAGGTATAAATATTAAAAGAGGACTTTTATTCAGATTGTAACATTAGGATAAGGGTTAATAATAGTATGGCTAAGGCATGGGAAGTATATACTGTAATTTGTTTTATAATATACATGTCGACAAGTCCAAGAAACCCATGTTGCTAGTTACTAAACATACCACAAACCGGTGAGGTTATCGAACCTCTCATCAATATATCTGGCATATATCATAATATATCAATATGTCACAAATGCCAACAACAATCCAGCTCTTATTCATCAGTTTTCTTTTCTCTTTTTTTTCTTCTTTTTCACTTGTTTTCTTCATTTTTTTCATTCCCCTTTTTTTAATCAATTTTTTTCATCTCCATATCACGAACTAACAATTCCCCCACACTTGAGATAAGCATACACCACAAAAAATACAAAATAGAAGGTGATCAATCTTCATCTTCGTTGAAATGGCACAATACTTATAACAAAGTGTGAACAAACTATAAGCAAAAACCAACCAATCATACCGAGCAACTAGCAACCAACCATTAAGACTTTCGACAAGGGGTAAGGCTAGATTAAAGGTTATATATTTTTGTATTTTAGTGGATGAGAAAAATGAATAGAATGGCTCAGCGGGTAAACTAGGGGTATCTAGCACTAAAGATGAGTAATACAAAATGGTTTTATTTGGGTGGTTAGCTAATCAGTGTAAGCTAAAAGAATAAATAATATGAAATAGAATGGCCATTTGGTTAAATCCTAAGTTTGCCACTTTCTTACATAAAAATACCTATATCACGCGAACGTGATCTTACTGCGATCTCGTAATGATTATCAAGCACAAGTTCTAGAATCAATAAATCACTGGCACACTCATACATTTTTTAAACCAATACCAATGCTCTAGAAAAAGCGACAAATTACAAATACATAGCCATAACGACGGATGAGACACTTGTAATTGCATTAAAACCTTAACTCGAGAAAGATAAAGGCAAAATTTATCTTAGGTATCAAAGATGGATACCTGAATTCCTTAAGATCTAAAACCTTACAAAAAAAATTAGGTGTTTGGTATAAATATGCTAGTAATGTTATCAATCTCGAGTCGGATATGCTTTATCAATCGGGACACATCTCTGGTTTCAAAACTTTATTTATTAACTAAGTTTTATTATAATATATTAACCTAAGTGGAAAAAGAATTTAAAAAAACAAGATTAGAATTTTAGATTACCGAGGGCGAACAAAAGTTTATATTTTTAATAACGAGTCTTATTTTTCAATTCATTTCCCCCCACACTTAAATTGAGCAATATGCGTAATTAGAAAGATAACTTAAAAGTAGGACAAGCGGGGAAGAATAAATACAAGAGAAACGAGACTTCCCGGGGCTCATAAGTACTCGGTTGACTTCTGAAAGATACAGGGCAAAACATAACGCCAAACATGTAAATTCAACCCATATAATATTATACTCCGAATATATCATTTCTCACGTGTAAGATTACCACCAATCCAAGCTCCACTTACTTATGAAATCTACAAAATAAACAAAACTACAAAAACTGTAAAATACAAAAGCGCACATTCGTAGACAACACGGTTGCATTTAGCGTATGCAACAAGCCTTTAAACCCCTCGTTGTCCTGAATGGTCGAGTTATAGTCTAGTGAGGGTTTCCAGTGAACACACCCACAAAGTTCAAAAACAATTTTTTATTACAAAAATCGAGTACGAAACACACGGGCCCTGTGCGTGACATACTTAAAAACTGCAAAGCTTTTGTTATATGTATATATATGTATATATATGTATATATATGTATATATATATCT
>BQNB010039759.1:3269-37273 GCA_026074375.1 Tanacetum coccineum | reverse complement strand
CACGGTTGAAATTCAAAATAGCACATTCACCTAAGATATAATAATTGTCGGGAGTAAAAAGTTCACAAGTTGCAAATATTAGTAGTGTTAGCATTTTAACTAATATTTATCAGTGATTTCATTTTAAGCTTGGTTTGGAGCAAGTAAAAAGTCGAGAACGGTGAATTTATCCTTTTTGGGGGCATTTTCGGATCAAAATGCATCTTGTACTATGATCCCTAACGGTTATGAAAATAACGAAAGTTAAATTAGTTAGTCGCTAAAATATTATAAAAAAAGAGAAAAAAACAAAAATATTAGTGGTAATAAGCGTATATCTTCAATAATGGTAAAAAATAGGGCTTCTCTAAACTCTTGATTCTTTAATTCACCTCGATGAACACTTAGCTACTTTTCAAGATAATTAGTTGAGAGGGATCGAGATTCTTAGTTTTATAAGTGCTTACTTATAGCATTACGTGAGGACACGATAATACCTTAGTATGGGGGAATTTGGTATTTGCTATTTTATACATACCTTTTACCTTGTAAAACGAACCCAAAAGACCTAAAACATAATAAAAATGGCAAATATATGTTTGTTTTTGTGTTTGTGTGTGTGCAGGTATGGATATTAAATAAATGGACGAAATCAAAGCAAAAACGGACAAAGCCGGACACAAGAAAGAAAGAGTGCACAAGAGCCAGGAATTATCAAGCTTTAGTCAACCTAAGGTCGACAATGGTCAACACATAAAATGACAAAACCCTTGAAAATACCCAAAATACCCTTAATGATAACACAAATTCACCAAAAGTCCCAAAAACCCTAACACCGTTAGTCCATAACTAACGGTCGTTAAGTGTATAATATTTTCCCTTATAAATCCATTTCATGAGCCCAAAACAAATCCCATGGCCCAACCACCCTTTTTAAATAAATCCAACCCAAGTCAAAAGCCGGGTCAATACCCCAAAAGATACAGTCTAAATTGTTGTTACTGTATATCTCTTTCATTTCGCTCGTTCCCTTCATTTCTCACTTTCACAAACAAACCAGGGTAAAATCCTATTACCCACACACACACGCTCGCATCCTTCTAGGAACCTTTAGCTTTGACAACCCTCTGACACAAAAGAATGACATGCTGGCGATCCGTGTGAAGGTGGATTTTATCCAAGGGATGAGATCAAAGGATTGAAGGCCAAGAAAGAGATCAAGGGCTGAGGATTTGTGAGGAGGGCATCTTAACATTTCCTCTCACAAAACTAGCACACATCAAGATCTAGAAGTCTCTACGTCTGGCTATAAATAGAGCTTCTCACTCACAGAATAAATCATCTAGGAGTATGAGTAGGAGTAGAGTAGCTTATAGTTTTACTTTCCAGCTTAATGCTTTTATTGTAATTTCCATTTTCCGATTATGTAAACTCTTGATTATTAATGAAATTTCTAATTACTTTTCAATTCAACTTTTAAAATTTTGTCTTTTCTTTGATATAATTGAGTTCAAATTCAGTAAATAAGCTCTCTTAAGCTACTCTAGTATGTTTACACTCAGATAAGCTCACAAAATCTTAAATGAGTTTTAATGCTTTATTTCCTCCCTACATTTTACCTCAGCTTTAATTAGATGATGAACCAAACCTGGAAGGGTTCATGGACAATACCAGCTTATCTATGATAAGCTGGAGCTCAGAAGATAAGCTCTTTTGAGCAAATTTTCATCCCTGTTTGAGCAAGGGATTCAGTAAGTCTTCATTTTCCTTTGATAGCTTTAATTTTGCAAAATTAGCTTAGAACTACTTATCTGCTTAATTTCTGCTTATTGCTATTTAGATTTGCTTAAAAGTGCTTATTTTAGTTATTAGATGCTAGTTGTGTTTGTTTATTAGTTTAAATTCTTAGTTTGCACTTATTTGATATAAAACAGTGAAAATAAAAAAAACATTAGCATTAGGTGATAGCTTATTGATTCTGCTTATTTGCTTATTAAACATTGCTTATTATGTTTATTTTAAGCTTGTCATTGTCTGATATTTGCAATTTGTACCTTAACTTTCAATTTCATAAGCTGAAAATGGATTTTTGGAGTTTAAAGGAGTGTTTGGCTTATGGCAGTACTAACTTGAGTTAGTACTGCCCATAGCCTTGTGGTCTTTTAAATCAACTTGAAACTTTATATTTGAGTTTATGAATCTAAGTCTTAAGGTCCTTATAGGTTTAAAATCTATTTTTAATCATATTAGTTAGTAGTTGCTTGTATCTGCTCAAATAAATTCAGTTCTTAGTGCACTTTAAGCTCAAGTTAGTTATAGCTAAATTAGTTTCTCATTTTGCATTCAGTTTGATGCTTTAAGTGTGTAGATTATAAGTCCTTAGTCCTGCACTTTTGGTTTTAAGTTTTGTCTACATAGTGTCAAATGCATCAGATATAAAAATTGCCAAACAACCTTTTTCTAGCTAAAATTTCAGATAGTAAAAGTAGTTTTTAGCTTTTGGAAATTAGTATACAAGTAGATTATAGGGTAGTTTACATGTGTTTGATCTTAATTTAGCTTATAGAGTTTAATTGGTTATCTGTTTTTAGGCTTAAACTAAGCATTTTGTCTTTTCAAACAAAAAGAAAAATTCAGCTCCTACTGAGTGAACAAGCCTTTTTCAACTAGTTTTTTCTTTAATCATTTGAATTTCAAAATGTTTTTCAATAAAGAATTTAAGTAGCTTATAAGTCAGGCTTTTTAATGGTATAACTCTCTTGACCATAATGTTCCATTTACTTAGTTTAAAATAAGCTCAAAAGTAGCTAGTGTGTCTGTTTGGTACTCAGTTTTAGGATAAGTGCTTATTGGATTATTTTAGCTTATGGCTTATCAATTTTGCTGATCAGCTTATTAGGATAGGTTTTAGCTGTTTAAAGTTTGTTTAGTTGTGTTTTCAGCTAATTAAAGTTTTTGAGTTTATGTGTTTAAGAAAAAGCTAAAAGTCCTTAAGTAGTATCTGTTAAATAAGAAAAGTTGTTTTCTAGCTTAATTTAGATTTTCAAAAAAGTTGTTTTCACAAAAGTTGTTAGTTTTCATCTGTTTTACAACTTTGTTTTTACAAGTTTTCAAAAATAAAATTTAAAAAAGGGAGTAGGGAAGTCAGGGGTGAGCAAGGCTTGAACCCCTGACCTCTACCCACTCACCTTTTATAACACCTCACACACACACACTTAACCAACTACGCCCTTGGGACTTTTCTGTCTTAGGGTGCATTGGTTAATCTTTTAACCCCTTTTTCACTTTTTTCCTTTTCAGCCCTTTTTAGCTTATTACCAGCTTATTCAATAAGCTGGTAACCCCGTTTTTATTTTTCTTAAATTCCTTATTACTCAAAGTATTTTTCATATTTTTCTCAGATTTTTATAAATTTGTTTACTATTTTTAATAATTAATTTTCATTAAAACTGTTTTTAAATCATAATAAATAAAATAAAAGTCAAAAAAATATAATTCTTTTTTAGAAAATTTTCTTTTGACATTTAGAACCTAGGAAAATTAGATTTGCTTTTGTAGGGTTAAAATTGCAAAATTTTGGTTTTTAAAGAACGGGATTGAATCCCGTTCATGTTTTTAGTGTTTTCAAGCTTAAATCTCCTTTGTTTTTAGTCTAGTTTTCTTTGTTCTAGCTTTTTAGTTAATTAAGACTTATAAAAACCAAAAAGATCATTTTAGGTTTAATTTTAGATAATTTAGGTTTTAAATGTCTCGTTTTTAATTCCCGTTTACATTTAAAGTTTACGTATTTAATTTTCATTTCTTGTTTACTTGTTTGCGTGCATTTATCTACTTGTCATTTATATTTAGTAAGATTTAGAAAACCCAAATCAAAAATCTTTAAAACCATTCAAAACGCGCGATCACGGACTTAACCGATTTTTAATTCACGCTTCGTCGAGGGAAAACGACCCGGGAGGTTTTTGAGACTACTTTGGTTAAAAGTTCGTTTCTCAAACCCGACGGAAAATACTTACTATACTATTATTTGATATAATCCTTATATACTTCTTATCTATTATATATATAGTGTGTTCGGAGTATATCAATGTCAAAGAAGCAGGACTACACTACAGTATCATCCGCAGAAGCAAAGTACGTAGCGTTATCTGCAAGTTGTGGTTAAGTAATGTGGATGAGGACACGGCTTAAGGATTATGGCTTTGATTACAACAAAATACCATTATACTACGACTCTCGGTCAGCCATAGCAATCTCATGCAACCCTGTGCAGCACTCCCATACCAAGCACATCCATACTCGATACCACTTTATCAAGGAACAGGTTGAACGTGGTTTAATTGAATTGTATTTTTCCAGAACTGAATATCAATTAGCTGATATGTTTATGAAAGCCCTTCCTCAAGATCAGTTTGAGTATCTTGTCAGACGGATTGGTATGAGATGTTTGACACCAACAGAACTAGAGGTTCTGGCAAATGAGACTGCTTGATATGTCATCAAACATCCAATTGTAAATATTTTTGAAAAAGCAAAATACAAAAATATAAAACTTATAAAAACCAAATACAAAAATATAAAATTTCAAAAAGAAAATACAAATTCAAAAAATCAAAAAATTCCAAAAAGAATCTTTTCAGCATGTCTCTTGGAATCAATAACATTTACATACCTAGAAATCGATTAACATTAACACGGGGGTGTAAATAAAGTTCGAGCAAGAGTTCAAATGTTTTAAAACATGTAATTTCTACTTTACTTCATGGCTTATGTGCAAATCAGTACATAACCCGTACTTCAAATAAAGGAAAGTTTATCTTTAAAGATAACTTATCCTAACAACGAGAAAATCACTTTTCTCTGTCTTGAGCAGTTTCAACAAAACATTCACATTTTTGAGCTCAAGAAAAGGAAAGTGTACGCATAAGTGCGCTTATCCTTAGCTTTAGAAGAGAAGTCTTCTAACACAAGGTTTTTCAAAAAGTTAAACACAATTTTTCAAGAAAATTTCTCAATGACAATTCAAAATCTTTCAAAATTATGTGTTCAACACTCCGTCCCTCACAAAGTTTTCAACAACAATCATATTCTAACAAATGGTATCATTTTTATAAATGAGTCAATTGTTGAGGGAGAGTTTTTTAAAAACCAAAGTTTTAATGTTTTTGGATACATCATCTCACGACAACTCTTATGTATTTAAAACATTATAAAAAGTCCCTTAATAACAACTCGGTAATAACGATAACTCAATAGAATGTTTGTTATAAGATGATCCAGTGCCTGAGCATAATTTTTTAATAATTCTTCAATGACAATTCATAATCTTTTCAAAATTATGTGCTCAAACATTGTCTCAGCCTCAATTTTATATCTATTTTACAACTTGGTATCATTTTCTTTAGTGTCAAACATATGTAAAAATAAAGGGGAGCAAGCAAAAAAAGTTCCACATAATTCATGCTGAAACACATTTATCCCCTAGAATTTTCAAGACAAAATTTAATCACTTGGTATTTCAAAACTAAGTGACTTAGTGTTTAAAATAAGGGGAGAAATATGATTAAAATGTGATCTAAATAAATAATAATTGATATGAAGACTCAAAGTGCTATATACTCTTACCCACATGTGCGAAACACTTTCGTTCAACGATGCACGTGTGAAAAGGGGAGTTTTTCTAAAAGATGAAACTTTCAAAGTGTTAAACATTTTAATATTCTATCAAACACTTTGATTGATTTTTCAATGGTTTTATGGTGAAGATCAAATACCCAACAACATCTTAATTCATGACGATTCTGAAGTCATAAGGTGGTTAGGTTAGGTATTAGTCTTATGATCCAACCATAACCGGAGGGATCTACCCAAGGACATTCCATAGTTAGAAATAGCAGCCCTTAGGTATGATTTGGAGAAGAATGAGAAACGGGAATAATGCCATCTAAGACATGAGTTAACACTGAAACAATCACAACAAGGAGTTAGTAATGACGTTTTGGTAAGCATTGAAGGGGTTGAAGAATGAAAAAGAAATGTAAGGATAAAGGGTCTAAAGAAAGAAGCCCTACATACAACTTTTGTAACATCCCGTTATTTCAGGTCATTTTACGACTCAATACTTTCCATTATTTATTTTTAGGGTTTTACGCATTTGCTTTTAATTTTCATCGTTTAGTTAAATCGCGTAAACGAAAAATCAACATTCAACGTAAACGGACATCAAACAAGTAAAAGTTTACGTCAAGCAAGTGTTATATAATTATTACAAGGAAAATTTATAACTTTTCATATTTTGTTTTTATTGGTTACGTAAAACGCTTACGTTTAGCAAAAAATACAGTTAGGGTACCCGGAAACACCAATACCCATCTATACTCAAACAAATACCCACTTTTATAGTCAATACATAAAAATTACATAATTCCTATACCAAGAACCACTAGGTCCAGATCTATTGATAAAACACAAAACCAAACAATTTCAAATATTACTTTCTAATACACACATGCTTAATTCCTACTAAGATCACATCCCTCCTCCTAAGGAGGAGGAGAACACCTTACACAAGTCGACCATTACAACCTCTTAACTATGGTTTTTCTAGTGGTTTGTTAATTACTACTAGTATAAGAGGATATACTGGCCAAGACTTAATACACACACTTCCATTTGTAGATAAAAATCAAACATAATTCTATCTTATCTCCTCACATAGCAAACAGCTCATAAATGGATTTTAGGGTGTTCATAAGCTTTTGATTTTACAAAGATACAAGAGTACTAGTGTTCTTAGGTATTATATCTAAGGTGTTGCAAGTTGATTTGGAAGCTTGGGTATAGATTAATCAAGTGTTTGATTCAAGAAGAAAACTAAGGTTTTTAGGGTTTTCTTGGAAATATTTTAGGTTTAAGCTTAGGTATAAACTTGTGTTCTTGATTTTCCTACACTTCTCTAAGGTTTACTTGAACCTTAGTCTCTTTAATTATTCATTAACTTATTTTACATACTTTTTATTATGTTAATCACTACCTAGGTTTGTTTTTATGATTTATGAAATATTACAAGCACACACACACACACACACACACACACACACACACACATATATATATATATATATATATATATATGTTCGTATGTTGGAAATGATATTATAATTATGTAAACACAATAATATACATTAAAGAAGTGGTTAATTGATTTATAAGTTTAGTGTATAAATTAATTTGTTGAAAGTTAATTACAAAGTTTATGTACAAACAAAGTGAGGACATTTTATCCTGGACAATCATTATGGACACAATTTAGAGGACTCAAAATATATAAGACATGTGGTATAAAGTAATATAGAGGACTTGTACAAAATTAATCAAGTAATAGATTTATAAAAACTAATAAATACACTATATATAAATACCTACTGTTTTGGACCTACTATTTGATTTTGAATTTTTATAAATCTTGTAAACATTTTAATAAAATAGTACGTATTATAAGGATCGTAAGCATATAAAGAACTCGAAAAACCAAGCTATAACGAATAAGTTATGACATTTACAAGTTTACGATAATTAAATATATAAAAGTGTTTTTATAAAAGTTATTTTATAAAAACCATTACTGTTAAAACGAAAGAGTTATGAGTTTTGCAAGATTTAAGTTTATAAGAATAATTTTATAAACTGTTTTTATAAAGAAGTGGTTAATTAAACTTAAATTTTATAAAAACAGAGGGTTGTTTTATTTAAATAGTTTATTTCGTCACGATTCCATACATATAAAGAACAAGCAAAACGTAATTAAAATGAATGAGTTATGAAGTTTACAAGGTTACAACAATTAATTGTATAAAAGTAGTTTTATATAATTTTACAGAAACAATAAAAGTTACTATTCGTCAGTAGCTAAAATATTATAAATATAATATTTTAAATATAATATTTTGATAGATTTTCTTAATACGAAACCTTGGACATAAGGAACATATAAAACGGAGTTAAAACGATAAAGGTATGAGGTTTATAAAACCTTGTGCACTATTTTTACTTTTGTACATTGTTTTATAAAACAATTGAACTATTTATATAATATCATTATATAATCAATAAAAATATTAAATCAAGTATTATTATCAAATAATCAATTGTTGGACAAAGATAGCATTTTATTTTACAAGTATAAATACATATACCTTTATTTAACAAAGTACAATTTACATATTATTTTGACATTTTAAATTAAACAAAAGCTATTAGGTAGTGGTGTCACTGTATAACTTGTGATGTTGTACTTATATAAAATACATTATACTCATACGGCCTATAATTAATTAGGTTGCATTCGGATTTCGCGAGGCGATTTACCTATTTGATTTATATAATCAACAGATTCACTTGAGGTGAGTTCATAACCCCATTTTTATACGATTCCAATGATTTACAATTCTCGGGGTGAGAAACATGCATTGTTTTACGATTAGACGCAAGTACATTTTTAATAAATTACGAGTTTACCTAAGTAGCTATAACCCACTATGCCCATAAATCATGAACTGTTAATTACTGGATTGTAAGCGCGAATGTTTTGAATAGATCTATTTGGGATTGACATCCTCGTTCGGGTGAGTAGCGCTCACTAGTTTCGGAGGTACCAAAACGACGAATGTATACCATGTCGGAACAATTTGGATGTTGCGGGTTGAAAAACTACACGGGCACATTATTTGCATACATATATGTTGTAGCTTCAGTGTCATGAGCTTAGTGCATTTCGTAATTACATTTTGAGATATTGTATATGTTACATGTCTTACACTTGAAAATCTTGCGGTCCTACTTTATACATTACTTAAACTTGTGAATTCACCAACTTTATGTTGATGTTTTAAAGCATGTTTTTCTCAGGTCAATAAGGTACAAGAACAAGGATACATTGGGGGTCAACATTTTGGGAGTCATTTTGCATGGAGATTTAAATGCATTACATTTTGGAGTATTTGTTACGTATTAAAATCTTTACACTTTTCAAGGATGAACAAGTTAAGCCTTAGGATTTTGTATCAAACAATTTATTTAATCCAATGTATCATTTTCAAACGACTCATATAGGGGTCGTTCTTATATCGTGTGCTATTGATCTATGATGTAACACTCTCAGACCCATATTCCGCTGCGACCCTATTTGGGGGTGTTACAGATTGGTATCTAGATCCAAGGTTATAGAGAACCAGGTCAAATGTTTTTACTTGGACTATAACTATTTTCAAACATTGCATCATACAAATGTTTTTCACAGGACATGCATACACTATTTGGTTGCATTAGTTGGTTAAACTAGATACTTACATGATCTATATACGTGTTTATATTATATTACGTATATTACTATACTTGTCTTATATAATATACTTATATGAGTTTATTTTATTGTTTCAGCAGTCATGTCTTCATCGACAGTTACCTACACATCGATATCTAGTGATTACGAGGAGCCATCAGATACAGGTTCTCCCGGGGTCGTTGTCTGCGGATACGACGGACTACCTATGCACTGCTCAATTCTTTACCCCACTTCCATGCTGCTCGGTTGGCGATTTACCTATTTAGATTTATTAAATCAACAGATTCACTTGAGTGTGAGTTCATAAACCCCATTGTTTATACGATTACAATGATTTACAATTCTCGGTGGTGAGAAACATGAGTGTTTTACGATTTAGGACGCAGTACATTTTTAATAAATTACGAGTTTACCTAAGTAGCTATAACCCACTATGCCCATAAATCATTGAAACTGTTATTAGGGTATTGTATGCAGACCGGAATGTTTTTTGAAATCGATCTATTTGGGTATTGACATCAATGTTCGGGTGATTAGCGCTCACTAGTTTCGGAGTTACCCCAAAACGACGAATGTATACCATGTCGGAACAATTTGGATGTTGCGGGTTGAAAAACTCTCGGCGCATTATTGCATACATATATGTTGTAGCTTCAGTGTCATGAGCTTAGTGCATTTCGTAATTACATTTTGAGATATTGTATATGTTACATGTCTTACACTTGAAAATCTTGCGGTCCTACATTATACATTACTTAAACTTGTGAATTCACCAACTTTATGTTGATGTTTTAAAGCATGTTTTTCTCAGGTCAATAAGGTACAAGAACAAGGATACATTGGGGGTCAACATTTTAGGAGTCATTTTGCATGGAGATTTAAATGCATTACATTTTGGAGTATTTGTTATGTATTAAAATCTTTACACTTTTCAAGGATGAACAAGTTAAGCCTTAGGATTTTTCTCTATTTTTATTTCTAGCCCCCCAATACAGCCTACCCCTTCAAAAATAAAATATCAAACTCAATTTATTTAATCCAATGTATCATTTTCAAACGACTCATATAGGGGTCGTTCTTATATCGTGTGCTATTGATCTATGATGTAACACTCTCAGACCCATATTTCGCTGCGACCCTTAATTTGGGGTGTACCAGATTGGTATTCTAGAACTCAAGGTTATAGAGAACCAGGTCAAATGTTTTTACTTGGACTATAACTGTTTTCAGACATTGCATCATACAAATGTTTTTCACAAGACATGCATACACTATTTGGTTGCATTAGTTGGTTAAACTAGATACTTACACGATCTATATATGTGTTTATATTATATTACGTATATTACTATACTTGTCTTATATAATATACTTATATGAGTTTATTTTATTGTTTCAGCAGTCATGTCTTCATCGACAGTTACCTACACATCGATATCTAGTGATTACGAGGAGCCATCAGACACAGGTTCTCCCGGGGTCGTTGTCTGCGGATACGACGGACTACCTATGCACCTAGTAGACCCATATGTGGAGGCCGCTCTTCAGGCTCCCGAGCAGGCACCACCACCTCCAGAGTACGTACCGGGTCTGATCGAATCAATAGTATATATATAATATAGGTAGATCAGTAAATCACTTTTAACAAAAGCAATAAACCAATTCACTAATAAAATATAATTCTTGAAGTATCGATTTTGAAAGTGACCCATTCTAGTCGTTTCTCGGGTCGTGTGTGTTCCAACGAGGCGTGAATTGAACTTTAAGTTGAAGTTTGTGATCAGGATTTTGAATAGTTCAAGATTTTTGATTTAGTTTCTATTTCTACAATTATAATTCAAAAGCAATGCAAAGGCAAGCAACAATTAAAGCAATTACCAAATAAGCGCAAAAACGTTAACGGAAATATAAAAACGCAACTAAAAACCTAAATTATCAAATTTTAACCCTAGAAAAGCAAATTTAATTTCTAAAAGTCTTAAATGATTAAAATAATTTTAGAAAAAAGAATTATATTTTTTTGACTTTTATTTTATTTATTATGAATTAAAAACACTTTTAATCTAAAAATATTAAACTATTTTATAAAAATCGGAAAAATTCACTAAAAATACCTAGAACAATACTGATCCTAAAAACAATTTGCATAACTAACTTATCTCAATAAGCTGAAAATAAGCCTAAAAGGGCTTATAGCTTAAACTGGCAAAATGGTGTTATAAATTAAAGTGTTCAAGGGTTTAACATAGAAGTCCCAAGGGCATATGGTTAAGGGTGTTGGTGCTAAAATGTTAGGCTGTTAAGGTTGATGTCTCGGGTTCGAGCCTGGGGCTTCCCTATACGGCCTAATGTTTTTTATTTGCTAAACTTTTTTAACTGCTTATCTAAAAAGCTTAAATGAGCACTTTTTGTGAAGAGACTTTCTCTGAGATTAAGAAATAAGCTAGAAATAAGCTTAATCAAGTCACAGTTTTGACTTAAGGCTTAAAAAACTTTAAGTCTAAACTGATTAAGTGAATAAGCTATTTAAAGCTTAATGCTAAGACCAAATAAGCTTCTAAGGGCCTAATTAAACTTAATAAGCAAATCTAAATCAAAATAAGAAATCCTAATAAGCTGAATTTTAATAAGCAATTAAATAGTTTTGATGAAAAATGCAAAGAAAGTGACTGAAGGACAGTTTTTAAGCTCAATAATAAGCTATTAAACTAATAAGCTAGACTTTAAAAACTCAAAACATATTAAGCTACTATAATAAGCTTCTTAGAAAACAAGAATTAAGCATTTTGAAACACTTATATGCTATGAAAAAGCTATTTGAATAAGCTGATTCAGACAGACTTTATGTTTTTGGTTTTAAACTTTTGAAAAAGACTAAAATTGCAGCCTTAGATTCAGATTTGAAAATAAGCTCTACCCCAAATTAAACTCAAACATATTGAGCTTGGGCTTGTGCAAGAAAATTCAGACTCTAATCCTAACTTATGCTTATCTAAATTTGATGATGAAAATGGGCTTTTAAAACTTTTGAAACTAAACTTCCCAACTGAACTTGACAGATTTTTGACCAAAACCAAAACCACAATTGTACACTAGATCAAACTATTACTACTGCATAAAGAACCTTAAACATGAACCAAAATAATATTTAAGAATGCAATAAGACTCATATCCAAATTTAAGCAATTCTAAAAGATTTCAACATCACAGATTTAAACATATGATAGATAAAACCTTAAAAACAAGATTTAGTATTTAAAACCTTTTGAAAATAGATCCAAACACTTTAAATGAGATCAACAAAGTGAGAATATAGGTCAAAAGAGACTCAAGCAACACTAACATGGGTTAGTGTTGTTAGAGCCAAACACCCCTTTAAAAATTCCTTTTTGCATTTTTAAACTATTAAAGACTGAATTAAGCTAGGATTCTTAAAAACAGATGATTAACGAAGTGTTATAAGCCTTAATAAGCAACAATCACTACTTAATAAGCAATAGACAATAAGCAAACTAAATAAGCTATTTTTGGCTTTTTAGGACAGATTTATTAAAAACTATATAATACTTAGAACAGATTATGAGGTGAACTTTTCTATTTTAAAATAAGCAAAACAAGGACTAAATAAGAAGTAATAAGCAATTAGAAACAGTAAATAAGCAGTTTAAAAAAATGTAAAAAATGATATAAAATGGAATTAGAACTTACTTATGCCATTTGGTCTAAACAAGGGCTTAAGAGCTCTTAAGAGCTTATTAGCTTATGCAGGTAAGTACTATAAGCCCATCCCTTATTGGCTTATCATCCAAAAGAAGATCATGGAACACTTATGAAAAAGGAATATGAAACTTCACTTTTTATTGAATAAACTTGAGAGTACAATATTTGAAAAGTAAAATTGCTTAATTAAAAAGCTTAAAACAGAGTATTTGACATAAAGCAGTAAAGTAAAATTGCTGGAAAGAAAGTCGTTCCTCTTGCTCAAAATCTTCTTCTATTTATAAGGTTGTGTGGTGAGGTGAAACCGCCTAGCCTTGAATTCTTCCCAATCATACCAAAATTGCTTATGGAAAGCAATAATCACCATTAAAACTGTTCTTTGAGTGTTTTGACTTTCCATAGATGTTTACGCGTCATTTCTTGCCCAATAGGAGGCCTTGAATCTGCCAGCGTGGCACTGAGTGTGTCAGGATGTTGAGGGGAGTAAGTAAGGGTGCTTCGAACCATAGAGAGGGTGCGTTGTGGCTTGCTTTGGGCCTGCCCGCCTTTTTTGGGATTATTTAATTGTATTTTAAATTTGGAAGGGAAAGGGTAACGGGCGTTAGTGTTAGGACTAACGGTGCAAGGTGTTGAGGACTAACGATGTAATAGGTTAGGGACTAACTTTGTTAGTCCCTAAGGACTAATGGTGTAATATGGTTTAAAAGGATATGAGCTTTTGGGCCGTTTGGCCCTTTTTTGTTTATTTTGGGTTTTTGGGCTTTTTATGATAAATGGGCTAGTTTTAAAGGCTTAACAGGCTGACTTGGCCCATTAACTTGGGTTGGGATGGCCCACTAAAACTAGTTACGTCTTCGGCTTTAGTTATTCACGCTCTTTCCAATCCCGTGCTCGGTTTTGTCTGGTTTTTGCCTTGTTTTTGTCTTTTTGTGAATATTTGTTACCTGCATAGTAAATAACACAAAACAAGCATATATTTAACATTTTGTGTTTGTTTTTGGTTATTTAAGCTCATTTTATTTAGATAAAGGTATGTGTATTTAAGCACATACCAGGGTCCTAAGCACCCACCTTCTCCAGACTATGTGCTTGGCCCTAAGGAGCCAGAGCAGGCACCGCTTTCTTCGGACTATGTACCTGAGCCTGAGTACCCGGAGTACTTAGTGCCATCTAATGTTGAGGCACCCATTGAGGATCAGCCTTTACCAGATGATGCTTCACCTATAGCCTTATCACTGGGATATGTTGCTGACTCCGATTCACAGGAGGATCTAGAGGAGGACCCTAAGGAGGATCCTGTCGACTATCTTGCCGATGGAGGAGATGACGTTGATGATGAGTCATCCAATGACGATGATGATGAGGAGGAGGAGCAGGAGGCTTCTGAGGATGATGACGAGGAGGAGGAGCATCTAGCTCCGGCCGACTCATTTGTTGTACCTACTGAGGACCCTGTACCATTAGTTGAGGATACAAAGGCATTCGAGACTGACGAGTCTGCACCTACACCTGTACCAGCACCTAGACGTCGCACGGCTAGGATGTCCATCCGACCTCAATTACCGATGTCAGATACTGTTGTGGCACACATCGCTGAGTATGCTTCTGCACTTACTTCACCATCACCACCACCATCTCCACTTTCTCCACTATCATCACCACTTCCCTAGATTCTCTCACCACCCTTACCACTACCATCACCACCTACTACTAGCCCTACATCTGTTGAGGCACCATTGGGCCAGAGCAGCCAGGATTCGGTTGAGAGTTGCATCACCATCTACCCACCATCCATTAGAGATACTGATGTGCCTCTCGACTACTAGTTTTAAATTTATAACACGAATTACCAAATAAGCTAAGAACACACGGGAAAGTATGACCCTTTGGTTTGTAGCTAGCTTTTTGTGGTAAGCCGAGGTCGTTCACTAGGATTGGGTGTTTTCAATTGTGTAGAATCTAAGTATCAATAAGCACGAAAGTGGTAAAATGGTTGTCACATCCCAAAATACCATATAAGAAACAACTAATACAGAAATGACAATGATGCGAATTTAACAAGAAAGCAATCAAATAATTAGAACAACTTGTTTAGAACTAGTGAATATATCAATGTATTGTTCGGGGTGTTGGTTAAACAAATAGCAAGGTATACAAAATCCAAGGAACACAATTCTAATCAAATGGTCATGTCATGGAATTGCATACAAATGGTTTATAACAACGCACCCTTTCGACCTATAAATGTTAGTATAAAACCAAGTAGTTACACACCTTTTGTGAGAAATAAGATTTAACTCATTTGTTCATAAGAGTCCTTTCGACCTATACTCTTGAATCAATCGTTACTAGTCTTTTTATCTTGTTTATTCATATGTGTCAAGATGAAATATCAACATATTCGTGCACTAATATATTGAAACAAATCATAAGATGAAATCTTTTCGACCTATAGATCAAATTATGATTCATCAACAAGATAATTAGAAAAGTATTGATCAAAGCAAACTCCTAAGCAAATCAATATTCAAACATACTAAATGTCCAAACAATCCATATCAATAATTCACATGGTTCCAAACAAGTAATATACTAAGATCCAACATGAATATAAGAAAATAACATTATGAAATATAAAAGAAAGTTACCCAAAACAAGATTACAATAAGTAAAGAAGAAGGATTAAAGCAACCTTTAACTCTCCAATCGACTATACTCCTCTAAACAACCCATAAAATCATATCAAAGCATCTTCTTTAGCCCTTGAACAATCTTCACGAATTTGGGAGAGGTTTCTGGTCTTTTGGGTTAGATATGGTGGAGGAAATTCGGATTTGGATGAAGGGGGTGGAATAACTATAAGAAAAACCTAGTGAATATAGTGATGTGTGTGTTAAAATGAGGCATAGGGGTCTCCTATTTATACTATAAATTTATGTCGGTTTCAGGGCCTAAAGGGGTGTCCAAAGTCGGTTTATAGGGTCTAGATCCTTCTTGGTTATTCAGGTTTCTTCTAGAGTGAAATGAAAAACGTGGGCTCCAAGAGCCGGGCGGCACGGCCCTCTGCCGGGCGGCAATATCTCCTGTCGGGAGGCTAGCCACACGACCAAAAATATATATTTCTTGATTTTGCGTATTAACTTCCCGTTTGAGTCGTGCTTTGTCGTGGATCATTATACATCAATAAGACTTCATTTGAACTCTATCTTGGGCCTTAGAAGCTTGTATGGTTGACTCTTTTGTTGTTAAATTGCTTCCCGAGCTTGTTCTTTACGAGAGATTCTTCGTACGTGCATAAAACTTCATTTATTCTTTGTTTCTTCATCTTTTTCTTGCTTTTTCTGTACTTTTCCTGTACTTGGCTACAAATAGACTTGCAAACACACTTTGGTACAATTAAGTAACAAAAGCATATAAAAATATCCAAATAACATATACAAAAGTACTGATAACGCTACTAAAAACATACTCAATTTGAGCGTTATCAAATTCGCCCACACTTAAGTTCTGCTCGCCCTTGAGCAGGTAAAAGAAAATTTGCTTGCCCTCAAGAAAATATAAGAAAAGAAATCTTGAAAGAAAATACCTAAATGGAATAGAAAAACTTTTTTTCTTTTTTTTTAAATATATCGATATAGTTTTGTTTTTTTATAAATGAGCGCAAAAAGGCGCAAACACCCCCCACACTTAAGGGTTTGCTTGTCAAGCAAATTATAGAAAAGGAAGATAAAAACAAAACAAAAACCAGTGAGGCGTAAGCACCAAGTGTACACATCTAAAGAGGACTTTTATTGGGTTATTAACAATTAGGCTTCGGGTTAGTAAGGGTATGGATAAGGCATGGGATATTTTATTGGTAAGGGTGTATCACAAACATTTTAAGTCAAAAGTCTAAGTCCCAATGTTGCTAGTTACCCATCAAACCGCAAACCCCGGAAATGATTATAGTTACAAACTCCTCTTCAACATACATCGATAACCATATGAGTATATTACGTCTTAGCACATTGGCTAATCGATACCTCAAAATTTTCATCTTCCTTCATCTTTATAATAATTTATAGCTCATTGGCTATTTTTGTCATCACAATTTTTTGATGACTTATTCACTTTTTTTTTCTTTTTTTTCACATTACATCTCCCCCCACACTTCGCATAAACATACACAACAAAAATACAAATAAGAAGCTGTAGTCTCCGTCTTTGTCGGAATGGCACACACAAAGGCGAAGTGTGGCAAACTCATAATCATCAAAAACAATCCATCAAACCAAGCAACTAGCAACCCTACATTTACACTTTAACTACTAGTTAGGCTAAGGTTTAAAGTTAAATATATTTTTTTCTTTTTTTCTGGATTTTATCAAACGAACAGGATGGCTCAACGGGTGTTCTAAGGGTATCTAGCACTAAAAGTAAGTGCTAACAAAGGGTTAATTTTGGTGGTTAGCTAAAAGTAAACAGAAAAGGCTATTTGGTTAAATCCTAAGGTGCCTCTTTATCACGCATATACACTTATCATCACACGAATGTGATCTCACTACGGTATTCGTAATTATTTACAAGCACAAGTGCTAATATATTAACCTAATTACGTGAAAACAACTATAACGACAAACAAGTCTACATAAATTTTAAATTGGCCCAAAAATTAGAAAATTTTAAAATCAGTCTCATTTCCCCTGTTTACCTCCCCCACACTTAAGTTTGTATTGGCCTAAATTTAAAAATAAACTTCAAAGTATAAAATAGGGAAATAAAAGTAAGAGAAAACCAGACATCCGGGCATGAAAATTTGTGATCGAACTCAATATGATAAATGCTACGCGGATGCTAGCATAAGCGTGTGAGATTAATTAATTTCACCTCCAAGCATACTCCTTCACCATTACCTGCTGCATTATTAAAACAAAACAAACAAACACACAAAATGCAAACAATAATATACTAAACACTGCGAGCATGTAACACCCCCACACTTAAGATTTTTCCAAGTTAAAAAACAACTTTCTTAAAGGGTGTACATATTTATTCAAAAACTAGAAATTAAAGCACATAAAGCAATTAAAACCTCGGGTTGCCTCCTGAGAAGCGCTGAATTTATTATTGAGTCATTAGCTAGACTCTTCCCTAGGATTCAGGATTCTTTGACGATATGGTTCAAATCAGAAATTTCCTTTTTTAAAGCTTAAGAGTATGGGATTTTTGGTATGTACTCCACGAGCGAAGGAGATAAATTTGGTCTTTTTGGGTTCTTCGTGTCCTCAATATTTCCTTTTGACACTTCATTTTCAATGCCAACAAATAATATTAATTCTTTGTCACCAACATGATTTGATATTTCATCATTTTCAAACACCTTCTCTTGAGTGTACGGGATATGCACGGTGCAACCCTTAAGAAATGGTGATACAGTCGGTGAGTTAGACATGATTAGGTTCGGGTTTGGCCTGGTTGGATTAGGCTCATTTTCTTCCTCCTCGATGAATTTAACATCACCCATATCATTATCGTTTCGGATTTAGGGTATCTTGTAGACAATTTCATGTATCAGTTTCGTATTTGTGGCAGGGGGAAGGGTTTCGGTAGGCAAGAGAAACTCAAGTTGCCTCTCCAAGTTTTGGATTATCGCTTGGTGGTTCCTTAATCCTTGATTGATTTGATTTTATAATTTAACCACCTAATTCTTCATATGTTCATTTGCTTTTGTTTGACTAGCCATCCACTCTCTCATCATCTCCTCCATTGAGGTTTCGGTAAATTCAAAATATCGTGATTGATGTGGCATTTGATTTTGTGGGTAAGGATAATGATGGTTTGGGTTATGGTTTGGATAGGAGTATGAATTTATGGTTTCATGGTCGTGATATACTCCATGATATCTTTGGACATAATTCGCTTCATGAGGTTTACACATCGGCGTGTCATCCTTCATGTAGATTTGTGAAGCATGGTTGTCTCTACGACCGTCTCGCATCTCTTTGAGCTCTTTCCTTATGATCAGGAATTTGGAATCTATTTTTGTAACGAGATCTTGGAATTCATCCACCAATATGGCGAGATCGGGATTGATGTTATTTCCACCGGCGGAAACAACGGTTTTTGGTTTGGGGCTATTTTGGGATCCACCCGAGAAATCAAGTTGGAAAAGAACCTTATCCTCGAGGATTTAAAAAGCTTCGTTGGGAGTGTTGTAGAGGAAGATTCCTCTGGCGTCTAGAATTCCTTATGTTGGATCGTCTAAACCACGATAAAATATTTGAATTATCGTGCCTTTGGTTAGACCATGTCCGTAACAAGTGCGAAGCATTTCTTTGATTCAGAGCCAAGCGTCAACAAGAGTTTCATGAGCGAGTTGGTGAAAGCTATGAATTTCGTTTAGGAGCCGTTTAAACTTTAAGGGAGAAAAGTATCGGCTTATAAAAGCTTCTCTCATTTCATTCCACGAAGTAATAGTTCCTTCATTAAGTTCGTTCAACCAAGTCTTAGATTCTTCGGATAACGAGAAAGGAAATGTCCTCAACATAACCACTTCCTCTTGATTTTCACCATATAACATCCTTTGCCATTCTCATTACCATTCAACATTTACATTATTCAGCATTTTTTACATGCGTTCACTCATTCATTTCAACATATACATTCCCAATATTATTTGTCATACATTATTCATCATCCATCCATTCAATTTACATATTTTTAATTTATTTCATATATCATCATATATCAACCAGGCCTACATTGCAATCATTTTTTCATTCATATGCATTTTTCATTCATCCATTCATTCTTTTTCATCATCGATCATTCCCATCAGCCATTTAAAGCATCATACATACTTCATATCATCATTGCATTTATCCAGATATTCATACAGTGCATCAGTATTTCATTCATTCATCATTTTCCCATCATCATCATATTCTATTTTCTCGCATCATATTATTTATCCCTCGATATTATTTTCAATGCAATGCCATTTTTGAGATGTCCACTCATTCATCCATTTTCATAACACAATCATTCATTCAATGCATCATCATAGCTCATATGTTTCATCGCCATCATCATTCAATGCATTACATCATTTTTCATATTGCATCATAGTTTTTCATTCTCATATTCTCATTACAACATAATCATAAATATCATTTTCCCATTTCATCATCATTCATCATTTCATCTCATTATCAATCATATTTCATCCAGCATTATCATGCATTCAGTAATACCATAGCATTCATTCATGATCATCTACTTTTCGCTACGATTCCATTTCATCTATCATTTATCAACATCATCGAGTCATCATCCATACATTCAATTATTCAATGCACACCTTCATTCATTCCAGTCATCATATAACATTGCATGTATATCATTATTGCATTGATTCATCATCACTCATTATGTATTCACATCCTATTTTCATTTCACATCATTTTCATTCTCACACATTCATTTCACCATTTTTGCATCCACATCTTCATCAAGCATCGATCCATAGCAACATCTATGTATCATTTTCCATCATTATCCATCATTGCTTATACAACATCATGATCATCCCATTTTACCTTACAATTCATCATACATCAATTTCCTATCCATGATATCAGATTCGCATCAATTCCAGCATTATACCTTCCAGATTATCAATATTATCAGTTAATATCCACATTCCATTCATTTCATCAATTTTTTCTTTTTTACTTATCATTCATCCATCAGTCATATTCTCTTCATACGAGTCCATCATTCGAAATCGACAATGTCATTACCATCATAATACAAGCACTATTACCATACATTCATGATCATACAATTTTTACATTACATCATCATATCTCATCATTTTCACTCATCACTTTCATCATCATTTATCATCATCATTCAAGTCATTGCATTCATCACTCATTTCGTCATATTATATTTTAGTTATTCCATCATCCAATATCCATATATCATGGCATAATTTGACCATTTATTCATAGTCATGATTCATACATTATCATATGTTATATGGCATATGCTATCATATTCATGCCCATCATCATTCAATTATGGACTAATGTTAATTTCATTACAGTTATCATTTCATTATTATTTACCTCATTTCATACATTCATATGTTCCATCTTCATTTGCATCCATCAAGTTTGACAGCATCGACATTATTCTCCGAGTTGTATTAGTATCTATATTTCCATGGCAGATCATTTTCATTTTTCCATATGCATTCAATCGCATCATCCATTTCCACTACATCATTTACAACAGCTTCATCATTACATTTCAACATAATAATCTGATTCATCAGTATTGCTTGCAGCACCCACTGCCTATGATGTCTCAACCTACCAAACACCACCCCGCCACCACCTACCACCAACCCAGAGCCAAAAAACACACCCCCCCAAACACCCACCCCCCCCCGATCCCCCAACCACAGCCACCACAACCCTCGACCACCACCCCCCACCACAACCTAATATCCACGCAACCACAAACATACATAAAGTTTGACCATAGAGAAATACCCACCAACAAGAACAAGCCGCACAACCCTCCATAAAACCCATGGAATGCCACCCAAGCATCTCAACCAAACATCACGAGATACATCTCTAGACTCTAGCAACAATTCGTATTCTATGTACGATACTGTACCAATTGAAATTATCCCTTTTTAGAAGCTTGAGGTATGGATTTTATGTATTCCTCCGCTAGCGAATGGAGATACATTATGGTCTTTTTGGTTCTTCGTGTCCTCAATATTTCCCCTTTTGACACTTCATTAACCATTGGCCAACAATGATATTAAATCTTTGTCAGCCAAATATTTTGTTGTGTGGTTGTGTGGGGCCGCCCCCAACATGATTCGATACTTTCATCGTGTCCAATACACCCATTCTCTTAAGTGTAACGGGATTGCAAGTATCGCTATCCTTAAGAAATGGCGATACTGTCGGTGAGGTTAGGACATGATTTAGGTTCTGGGTATTAAGCGATGGAAGGATTAGGCTTAGTTTCTTCTTCCTTAATTAATTTAACATCACCCTTATCATTATTGTTTTGGATTGAGGGTGGTTTGTAGACAAATTCATGTCTCGGTTTGGTATTTGTGGTACGAGGAAGGGATTCGGTAGGCAAGAGAAACTCAAATTGCCTCTCCAAGTTTTGGATTATCGCTTGGTGGTTCCTTAATCCTTGATTGATTTGATTTTCTAATTCGACCACCTGATTCTTCATACGTTCATTTGCTTCCGTTTGACTAGTCATCTACTCTCTCATCATCTCCTCCGTTGAGGTTTCAATGTGAAATTCAAAATATCTCGATGGTTGTAGGCATTGAATTTCGTGGGTAAGGATAATGATGGTTTGGGTTATGGTTTGGATTGGATTACGAATTTATGGGTTCATGGTCATGATATCCTCCATGATATCTTTGGATATAATTCGCTTCATTAGGTTCACACATCGGCGTGTCATCCATCAAGTAGTCATCTAAAGCGTGGTTGTCTCTACGACCGTCTTGCATCTCCTTGAGCTCTTTCCTTATGATCAGGAATTCTAAATCGATTTTTGTGTTGTGAGATCTTCCAATTTCTCCATCAACATGCGTGATAGGAATCGATGTTGCTTCCACCGGAGGAAACAACTGTTTTGGGGCTGATTTGGAATTCTCCTAAGAAATTGATTGGAAAAGAACCTTATCCTGAAGGAATTTGAAAGCTTCATTGAGAGTATTGTAGAGGAATATTCCTCCGGTGTCTAGAATTCCTTGTGTTGGACCACTAAACATGATATGAATATATGAACTATCGTGCCTTTGGTTAGACCATGTCCATAACAAGTGCAAAGCATTTCTTTGATTCGGAGCCAAGCGTCAACAAGAGTTTCATGAGCGAGTTGGTGAAAGCTATGAATTTCATTTAGGAGACATTTGAACTATGTGGGAGAAAAATATCGGCTTATAAAAGCTTCTCTCATTAATTCCACACGAAGTATTAGTTTCCATTCATTTAACTCATTCACCAAGTCTTTAGATTCTCCGGATAACGAGAAAGGAAAAGTCCTCAACATAACCGCTTCATCTTGATTTTCAACATATTGAAAAAGGCTACTAATCTCAAGAAAATTGGCTACGTGTCGGTGAGGATCAGACCGGATTCGCCCATCAAATTGATTAATCCGAAATCATTTGCATGTGGGTACCCTTGATACGGAAGTTGTCAGAAATAGGGAATTGAACAATAGCGGAACTAGGTGTCGGAGCAACGGTCCTAGTGCTTGACCACATCGGTTGGTTTCCCCCCCCCAACAGATATGACCATTATGGTGGGAATCGGTTGTGATTCGAATTTCAATCATCAATATTTTAATTTTTACTTACAACAAAAAGTTCCCCGATGAATGGTTGTTTGACATGAGTAACTGGTGATTCGATTTCTAGGGGTACGTTCGGTGTCTTTTCGGACTTAGCCCTGTTTTTTATTTTACGTTTAAGTTCGCGGAATAGACTAGTGAGATGTTTACCCCAAGAACACAGGTTTATACAAACCCGAAGCGGTTTGCAAAAAGTCATAGGAAATAAAAATAAAAACTAAATGAAAGTAAAAATCTTTTTGTATTTTTTTTATGATATGATGTAAAAAGAAAAATAACTTAACAACTATTAGATAATCTTGTACATTATCCTATCAAAGGTTTTCGGTAGCTCCATTGAATGCACAAAGAAGTGGAGAAGCGGGTCAGCGCGAAGCATATTAAAAACCCGACTTCTTTAGGGAAGCAAAGCGACCCGTCTTATACCTCTCTTATAGTTTGTTCAAATGGGTTAGCCGACTTACCAAGTGAATAATGATGTAAAAGAATAAAAGATAAACTAAATAAGAACAAAAGTCTTTTTGTTTATATATATATATACATATATACACATATATACATATATATAAATTGACTAACTAACTAACAAAGTTTTTTTTCTTTTTTTTGATCAGAACTCTCTTTGTCGGGCGGCAGAGCAGTCCTGCCGGGGCAGAGTGGTCGAATCGAGGGGAGAGCCAAGCGGCAGAAAGGTGCGCCGGGGCGGCAGAGCACTTCTAAGTGGTTTTGGTTGCTTTTTCCGTAAGCTAAAACAAGCACAAATGATATAAGACGAAATAAAAATATTTTAAACAAGAAAACACAACGCAAATCCCTGGCACGGCGCCAAAAACTTGATGTGTCTCGCGACTACTAGTTTTAAATTTATAACACGAATTACCAAATAAGCTAAGAACACACGGGCAAGTATGACCCTTTCGTTTGTAGCTAGCTTTTTGTGGTAAGCCGAGGTCGTTCACTAGGATTTGGGTGTTTTCAATTGTGTAGAATCTAAGTATCAATAAGCACGAAAGTGGTAAAATGGTTGTCACGTCCCAAAATACCATATAAGCAACAACTAATACGGAAATGATAATGATGCGAATTTAACAAGAAAGCAATCAAATAATTAGAACAACTTGTTTGGAACTAGTGAATATATCAATGGATTGTTCGGGATGTTGGTTAAACAAATAGCAAGGTACACAAAATCTAAGGAACACAATTCCAATCAAATGGTCATGTCATGGAATTGCATACAAATGGTTTATAACAACGCACCCTTTCGACCTATGAACGTTAGTATAAAACCAAGTAGTTACGCACCTTTTGTGAGAAATAAGATTTAACTCATTTGTTCATAAGAGTCCTTTCGACCTATACTCTTGAATCAATCGTTACTAGTCTTTTTAGCTTGTTTATTCATATGTGTCAAGTATGAAATATCAACATATTCGTGCACTAATATATTGAAACAAATCATAAGATGAAATCCTTTTGACCTATAGATCAAATCATGATTCATCAACAAGATAATTAGACAAGTATTGATCAAAGCAAACTCCTAAGCAAATCAATATTCAAACATACTAAATGTCCAAACAATCCATATCAATAATTCACATGGTTCCAAACAAGTAATATAAAACTACTCCATAATCATGTTAATCAAATACCAAGATCCAACATGAATATGAGAAATAAACATTCTAAAATATAAAAGAAAGTTACACAAAACAAGATTACAATAAGTAAAGAGGAAGGATTAAAGCAACCTTCAAGCCTCCAATTGACTATACGCCTCTAAACAACCCGGAAAATCATATCAAATCATCTTCTTCAGCCCTTGAACAATCTTCACGAATTTGGGAGACGTTTCTGGTCTTTTGGGTTAGATATGGTGGTGGAAATTCGGATTTGGATGAAGGGGGTGGAATAACTATAAGAAAAACCTAGTGAATGTAGTGAGGTGTGTGTTAAAATGAGGCATAGGGGTCTCCTATTTATATTATAATTTTATGTCGGTTCCAGGGCCTAAAGGGGTGTCCAAAGTCAATCTAGAGGGTCTAGATCCTTCTTGGTTATTCAGGTTTCTTCTAGAGTGAAATGAAAAACGTAGGCTCCAAGATCGGGGCGGCACGGCCCTCTGTCGGGCAGCAACATCTCCTGCCGGGCGGCTAGCCACACGACCAAAAATATATATTTCTTGATTTTACGTATTAGCTTCCCGTTTGAGTCGTGGGTCATTATATATCAATAAAACTTCATTTAAACTCTATCTTGGGCCTTGGAAGCTTGTATGGTTCACTCTTTTGTTGTTGAATTGCTTCTTGAGCTTGTTCTTTATGGGAGATTCTTCATACGTGCATAAAACTTCATTTATTCTTTGTTTCTTCATATTTTTCTTGCTTTTCCTGTACTTGGCTACAAATAGACTTGCAAACACACTTTGGTACAATTAAGTAACAAAAGCATATAAAAATTGCCAAATAACATATACAAAAGTACGAATAACGCTACAAAAAACATACTCAATTTGAGCGTTATCAGATACCATCACCACCCCTGTTACTACCATCTACTACACATAGAGATGATCTTCCCGAGGCTGACATGCCGCTTTGGAAGAGAGCTCGTTTCACTACTCCCACTGGTAGATTTGAGGTTGGGGAGAGTTCGTCAGCTGCTGCTGCTAGGCAGGCTGGACATACTCTAGCCCATATAGTTGATTATAAATTTATTGATACTATGGATGCTAGTATCCGTGCTGCTGAGAGTAGAGCGATGACCACCGTAGGGGTGGTCAATGATAGAATTACAGATCTTGCTACTACTCCGAGGCAGGATGCTTAGGAGCTTTATATGCATTGTGAGGACACACAGGATGACCAAGCCTTGCTGGGAGCTCAGGTTTATATATTAAGGAGGAAGAGGAGATATTTTTGCTCGATGGCTTCTTCTTATGAGCGTGAGGCCATTATTTCCCGACAGGCATGGTCTCACTCTGAGAGCAAGATCCATGCCATGGAGGCCCAGATTAGAGCTTTACAGAGAGATGTTGATGTACTACAGAGGCAGAGGATCAGAGATGAGGATAGACTAACGACCCACATTCAGCACGAGCATGACAGGTTTAGTGATCTTGTACACGCTGCAGAGGCAGGACCTCAGGATGGACCAAAGGATGCTGGTAGTAGTTATTTGTATTGTATCATTTGTTAGCTATCATGTATAGCCGGCTAAGTTTGATGGTTACTCCTAGCTAGTAGGCTGTATGAATCTTTTGTCATTGTTTAGCTATCTTGTATGGCATGCTAAGTATTATGGGTGACTCCCAGCTAGCATTGCCTTAGGACCATATTTTTCATTTTGTATCTCATGTACTGGTCGTTTGTGACGAAGATCTATCATATTTATATCAAATTTATTATGAATAAGTGTCGATTTATTTACATCATTGTTGATTTCACTTCAGTTGTATATATTGTTGTGTGTTGTGATCTCATTTTATTTATTATGCACATGTCATGTCGCGTTTATGATTGTATGAAATCTAACGTGTATTATATTTTCTTGTGATTTTGAAGAAAATGCCACCAAAGAAAAGAGCCGCCACAACAACCACCACCACCACACCTATGACCGATGCTCAACTTAAGGCACTAATTTCCTGAGGAGTTGTTAATGCATTGGCAGAACGTTAAGCAGACAGAAGCAGGAATGGCGATGACAGTCAAGATTCAGGAATTAACGGAAGAAGGTGAATGCCTGTTGCTCGAGAGTGTACTTACAGTGACTTCCTCAAATGTCAACCCCAGAATTTCAAGGGTACTGAAGGAGTTGTTGATCTTACTCAGTGGCTCGAGAAAATGGAATATGTATTCCACATAAGCAACTACACTACTACAAATCAACTATTAGATCATCTTAACATCATCCTATCAAAGGTTCTCGGTAGCTCCATTGAACGCACAAAGAAGCGGAGAAGCGGGTCAGTACGAAGGATATTAAAAAACCCGATTCTTTGGGAAGCAGATAACGGACACGCCTTAATAACCTTTCTCCTTTTAGTTTGTTAACAATGGTTTGAGCCGATTTACCAAATGACTAACGATGTAAGAATAAAAGATAAACTAAATAAGAACAAAAATATGTTTGTATATATTAAGAAAAATAAGCTTGACTACTATAAGAAAAATATTACCACTATTATTTTTAATATTTTATATTACTACGAGAAGATTTAGTAAATTAAATTAACTACTACAAGAAAAAAGGGTGGTTGGGTGGTGTAAACGAGACCCTGAGAGTGATTTAAAATAAGGGCTGAATGACGTAACAAGGTTTAGAACGAGATTTTTGAAAGGAACAAATTTTCGGAATTTGACCAGAATGTTGCACGCACGGCCGACAGAGAAGTCTGTCGGCGGGCGAAAAGTGAGTGATGTTGGTTTGTCGAGGGTCGAGCGGGCTTGAAGTTGTGGTGCAGTCGGAGCAGCAGAGGTATCGTCGGGAGGTGTGCCAGAGGGCAGAGATATCCTGCCGGGCGGCACCATGGATTTGTAAGATTTTTTTTATGCAAGCCAAAATAAGCACAAATTATATAAAACGAAATACAAAGATTCAAAACACATAAATAAAACACAAACTAATCCCCCGTGGGCAGCAGCGCAAAAAACTTGATGTGTCTAGCGACTGCTAGTCTATTAAATTTATAAACAACGAATTTACCACAATAAGATAAGATACACACAGCAAGTATGACCCTTTCGATTCGTAGTTAGTATCATTTTGTGGTATGCAGAAGGTACGTTCACTAGGTTTTGGGTGTTTCTTGGATGTGAAAGAATCTAAGTATCAACTAACCGGAAAGTAGGTTCAATTGGTTGTCTCGTGATAAAATTCCAGATAACAACAATTCAACTAATACCGGAAATTGATAATGTTGCGAAATTTAAAAGGAACAGAAATCATATTATTAGAACACAACTTGTTCTTGGAAAATAGTGTATATTACAAATCGGGGATTTGTTCAGGATGTTGATTAAAACAAATGGAAGCAAAGGTACAACAATATCTAAA
The DNA here is from genome assembly GCA_026074375.1 of Tanacetum coccineum. Taxonomy (NCBI): domain Eukaryota; kingdom Viridiplantae; phylum Streptophyta; class Magnoliopsida; order Asterales; family Asteraceae; genus Tanacetum; species Tanacetum coccineum. The sequence continues at coordinate 8,781 of BQNB010039759.1, read as the reverse complement.
TCGAAACAATTTTTAATCAAATGGTCATGTCTATGGATTTGCTATACAAATAGTGATATAACAACGCACACTTTCAAACAATTAACATTAGTATATAAACAAGTAGTTACGCACCGTTGTGTGAAATAAGATTTAACTAATTTCGTTCATATAGAGTCCTTTCGACCTATACTCTTCAAATCAATGTTACTAGTCTTTTTAGCTTGTCATTATTCATATGTGTCAAGTATGAAATATCAAACATATATCGTGAACTATATATTGGGGGGAAATCAATTCATAAGTTGAATTCCTCTTTGACCCTATAAGAATTCAAACCATAAATGATTCATCATATTTGAATAATTAGACAAGTATTGATCAAAGCAAACTCCTAAGCAAATCAATATTCAAACATACTAAGAGTCCAAACAATCCATATCAATAATTCACATGGTTCCAAACAAGTAATATAAAACTACTCCCATAATCTTTATTCTCAATACCAAATCCAACATGAAATATGGTAGATATTTTAACTTTCTGAATATAAAGAAAAGTTACCACAAATTTCCAACGATTAAATAAGTTAAGAGAATGGATTAAAGCATCCTTCAAGCCTCCAATACGAACGTTACGCCTCTAACAACCGGAAACATCCCATATAAATACCATTTTTCTATTAGCAGTTGACATTCTTCACGAATTTGGGAGACGTTGCTGGTCTTTTGGGTTAGATATGGTGGAGGAAATTCAGATTTGGATGAAGGGGGTGGAATAACAATAAGAAAAACCTAGTGAATGTAGTGAGGTGTGTGTTAAAACACTTACCGCAAGACGCATAGGGCTCCCCCTCACCTCCGGGTCTCCATATTTATTTTACATTTTTAGTCGGGTTCCAGGGCATATAATGGGTGTCCTAAGTCAGTTTTGTGGGGGGGTCTAGATCACTTATTGGTTATTTAGGTTTCTTCTAGAGTGAAATGAAAAACGTAGGTTCTAAGAGCCGGGCGGCACAACCCTCTGCCAGGCAGCAATATCTCCTGCCGGGCAGCTAGCCACACGACCAAAAATATATATTTCTTGATTTTGCGTATTTGCTTCCCATTTAAAGTCGTGCTTGGTAGTTGTTTGGTCATTATTTATCAAATTAAACTTCAGTTAAACTTACATCTTGGGCCTTGGAAAATTGTATGGATCTCTTTTTGTTTGTTGAATTGCTTCCGGCTTGTTTTTACGAGGAGTTCTTCACGTTTACGTGCATAAAATTCATTTATTCTTTGGTTATCTTGTCCTTTTCTTGATTTTCTGTACTTGGCTACAATAGACTTGCAAAACTCCACTTTTGGTATTATTAACGTAACAAAAGCATATAAAATTAGCACAAATAACATATACAAAAGATACGGATACGTATGTATTACACAGACTCAATTCTGAGCGTTAACAGTTACCATTCACCCCCTTGGTACTACCATCTAACTACACATAGAGGATGATATTTCTGAGGCGGGCATCGCACCGCTTCAGAAGAAGAGCTTCGTTTCAGTGCTCTATAGTAGATTTGAGTTGGGGGGAGAGTTCGTCAGCTGCTACTGTGGCAGGCTGGACATACTCTAGCCCATACAGTTGATTATGAATTTATTGATACTATGGATGCTACTATCCGTGCTGCTGAGAGTAGATTGATGACCGCCGTAGGGGTGGTCAATGACAGAGTTACAGATCTTGCTACTACTCTAAGGCAGGATGCTCAGAAGTTTTATATGCGTTGTGAGGACACACAGGATGACCAAGCCTTGCTGGGAGCTCATGTTTCTATATTGAGGAGGGATAGGAGATATTTTTGCTTGATGGCTTCTTCTTATAAGCGTGAGGCAATTATTACCCGACAGACATGGTCTCACTCTGAGAGCATGATCTAGGCCATAGAGGCCCAGATTAGAGCTTTACAGAGAGATGTTGATGTACTACAGAGGCAAAGGATCAGAGAAATAGTTGAGGCGCAGTCTCAAACAGCCTACCATTCAGCACGAGATTGTAGGTTTAGTGATCTTGTGCGCGCTACAGAGGCAGGACTTCAGGATGGACTAAAGGATGCTGGTAGTAGCTGTTAGTATTGTATCATTTGTTAGCTATCCTGTATAGCCTGCTAAGTTTGATGGGTTAGTCCCAGCTAGTAGGCTGTATGGATCTTTTGTCATTGTTTAGCTATCTTGTATAGCATGCTAAGTATTATGGGTGACTCCCAGCTAGCATTGCCTTAGGACCATATTTTTCATTTTGTATCTCATGTACTGGTCGTTTGTGACGAATATCTATCATATTTGTATCGGATTTATTATGAATAAGTGTCGATTTATTTACATCGTTGTTGAGTTCACTTCAGTTGTATATATTGCTATGTGTTGTGATCTTATTTTATTTATTATGCACATGTCATGTCGCGTTTATGATTGTATAAAATCTAACGTGTATTATATTTTCTTATGATTTTGAAGAAAATACCACACTAAGAAAGAGGCCGCCCAACAACCAAACACCATTAACCTTTAATGACCGATGCTCATACCTAAGGACTAACTTCTCCAATGGTGTCTGTTGATGCATTGGTAGAACGTAACGCAAACAAAAGTAGGAATAGCGATGACAGTCATGATTCAGGAAGTGACAAAAGAAGGCGAATGCCTGTTGCTCGAGAGTGTACTTACAGTGACTTCCTCAAATGTCAACCCCTAAATTTCAAGGGTACTGAAGGAGTTGTTGATAGTGGCTCGAGAAAATGGAATCTGTATTCCACATAAGCAACTACACTACTACAAATCAAGTCAAGTTTTCTACATGTACTCTTTAGGGAAATACTTTAACGTAGTGGAACTCCAACGTTAAGACTGTTACTCATGAGGGTGCATATGGAATGACATGCAAAGCATTAAAAAGATGATGACCAATAAGTACTACCCAAGGGGAGAAATCAAGAAGCTAGGGATTAAAGTCTAGAATCTGAAAGTGAAAGGTACTGATGTATTGACCTATAACCAATGTTTTCAAGAGTTGGCATTGATGTCCGATAGGATGCTTCCCGAAGAATCTGATGAAGTTGAAAATTATTTTGGTGGTCTTCCCGACATGATTCATGTAAGTGTGATGGCTTCTAAGCCCAAGACCATGTAGGATGAAATTGAGTTTGCAACCGAACTGATGGATCAAAAGATCCGTACTTTGGCAGAACTTCAAGCCGAAAACAAAAGGAAATTTAAGGACACTTCAAGGAACAATCAAAACCATCAGCAGCCTTTCAAAAGGTATAATGTGGCATAGGCCTATACTGAAGTGACGGGAAAAGAAACCGTGCGGAGGATCTAAACCTCTGTGCCCTAAATGCAACTATCACCATGACAAGCAGTGTGCTCCCAAGTGCACCAACTGCAATAGGACTGAACATTCGGCCCGAGACTGTAGAAGCCAGCCCGCTGCTGCCAACAACAACCAGAGAGCCGAAAGGGCAAATCAAAGATTTCTCACTTGCTTTAAGTATGGAGCTCATGGCTATTTCAAGAATAATTACCGTAGTTAAGGAACAAGAATCAGGGAAATAAAGCTGGAATTGGTAATGTTGTGGCAAGAGCTTATGGTGTGGGCACTGCAGGGACAAACTCGAACTCCAATGTTGTCACGGGTACGTTCCGCCTAAACAATCGTTATGCTTCGATTTTATTTGATATTGGTGCTGATAGGAGTTTCGTGTCTACTGTATTTAGTTCTTTGATTGATAGCATCCCAACTACACTAGACCATGGTTATGACGTCGAGTTAGCTGACGGTAGAATAATTTAGGTTAATACATTTATACGGGGTTGCACTTTGAATTTTCTAAATCATCCATTCAACATCGATTTAATGCCCATAGAGATGGGTGTTTTGACGTAATAATTGGCATGGACTGGTTATCAAAATATCATGTTGTAATCATCTATGATGAGACAATCGTTCGTATCTCCTTTAGAAATGAAACCTTAATTGTCCGTGGTAATGGAAGCAGCAACAAGCATCGGTCTTGATTAAACATCATCTCGTACACCAAAACACAAAAGTATTTACTGAAAGGATGTCATGTCTTTTTGGCACATGTTACCGTAAAAAAGGCTGAATATAAGTCAAAGGAGAAGCGACTTGAAGATGTACCTATTGTTCGAGATTTCCGCGAAGTATTTCCAGACTTGTCGGGTATTCAACCAACCTGACAAGTGAAATTTCAAATCGATTTAGTACCTGGTGTTGCACCTGTAGCACGGGCGCCTTATCGATTGGCTTCGTCTGAGATGAAAGAATTGTCGGATCAACTACAGGAACTTTCTAACAAAGGCTTTATACGACCCAGTTCCTAACCTTGGGGAGCTCCGGTCTTGTTTGTCAAGAACAAGGATGGATCATTCTGGATGTGCATCGACTACCGGGAACTAAATAAGCTGACGGTGAAGAACCGTTATCTGCTACCAAGGATTGATGATTTGTTCTATCAACTTCAAGGGTTGAATGTCTACTCGAAGATCGACCTGAGGTCGGGTTATCATCAACTAGGGTTCGTAAAGAAGATATCCCGAAGACCACATTTAGAACTCGATATGGACATTATGAATTTCAAGTTATGCCATTTGGTTTGACTAACGCACCGGCTGTATTTATGGATCTCATGAATCAAGTGTGCAAGCCATACCTGGATAAATTCATGATTGTCTTTATTGATGATATTCTGATCTACTCAAAGAGCAAGTAAGAGCATGAAGAGCATCTTAAGTTAATCTTAGAATTGCTTAAGAAAGAGAAGTTGTATGCAAAGTTTTCTAAGTGTGAATTTTAGATTCCAAAAGTATAGTACCTTGGTCACGTGATTGACAGTAAGTGCATTCACGTGGATCCTGCCAAGATCAAGTCAATTAAAGATTGGGCATCTCCTAAGTCACCAACGGAGATCCGTTAATTTTTAGGTCTTGCCGGTTATTATCGAAGATTCATTAAAGGATTCTCAAAGATTGCCAAATCAATGACCAAGCTAACCCAGAAAAAGGTCAAGTTTGATTGGGGTGACAAACAAGAAGCAGCTTTCCAACTGTTGAAAGAGAAGTTATGCAGTGCACCTATCTTGGCCTTACCTGAAGGAGCCGAGAACTTTATTGTTTATTGCGATGCTTCGCATAAGGGATTAGGTGATGTGTTAATGCAGAACGAGAAGGTGATTGCTTATGCATCACGTCAATTAAAGATCCATGAGAATAATTACATGACTCATGATCTAGAATTAGGTGCAGTAGTGTTCGCTTTAAAGATCTGGAGGCACTATCTGTATGGAACGAAGTGTATCATGTTCACTGATCAAAAAAGTTTGTAACACATCCTTGATCAGAAGGAATTGAACATGAGGCAACGTTGTTGGTTAGAGTTGCTCAGCGATTACGATTGTGAGATTCGTTATCACTCGAAAAAGCAAATGTAGTGGCTGACGCTTTAAGCAGAAAGGAATGAATTAAGCCAT
>BQNB010039758.1:5106-47867 GCA_026074375.1 Tanacetum coccineum | reverse complement strand
GAAATTGCCACGTATGTTAGTAAATGCATGACCTGTGCAAAGGTTAAAGCAGAATACCAAAAACCATTATGTTTGTTGGTTCAACCTATAATCCCAGTATGGAAATGGGAGAACATTACTATGGATTTCGTTACTAAGTTACCAAAGACGACGTCTGGTAAAGATACAATTTGGGTAATTGTAGACCGACTCACAAAATCTGCTCATTTCTTACCAATGAAGGAAATAGACACAATGGAGAAGTTGACGAGACAATACTTGAAGGAGGTAGTCTCGAGACATGGAGTGCCAATTTCGATTATTTCTAATCGAGACAGTAAGTTTATGTCTCATTTCTGGAAATCGTTGAACGAAGCCCTAGGTACTCAATTGGATATTGGTACGGCTTACCATCCACAAACAGATGGTCAAAGTAAGAGGACCATCCAAACGTTAGAAGACATGCTACGATCGTATGTGATGGACTTCGGAAAGGGATGGGACAAACATCTACCATTGATAGAGTTCTCCTACAACAACATCTATCATACGAGTATTAAAGCTGCACCTTTTGAGGCGTTGTATGGTCGCAATTGTCGTTCACCTATCTGTTGGGCTGAGGTGGGAGACGCTCGGCTTATTGCCCTAGAAATTGTTCGTGAAACAACAGAGAAGATCATCCAAATTAAGAATCGTCTACAAGCTTCATGTGATCGACAAAGGAGCTAAGCTGATAAGAGACGTAAGCCATTAGAGTTTCAAGTTGGGGATAAGGTTATGTTGAAAGTATCGCCCTGGAATAGAGTGATACATTTCGGTAAACGGGGAAAGCTGAACCCTCGTTATATTGGACCTTTTAAGATTCTCGTCAAAGTTGGAACGGTTGCATATCAACTTAAGTTACCCAAGAAACTAAGTCCTGTTCATAGTACTTTTCACGTCTCAAACCTTAAGAAGTGCTTATCCGACGAACCGCTCGCTATTCTGTTGGACGAAATCTACGTCGACGACAAGCTCAATTTCATTGAAGAACCGGTCGAAATCATGGACCGCGAAGTTAAACGTTTGAAGCAAAGTCGCATTCCAATCGTGAAGGTCCATTGGAATTCGAGAAGAGGTCCCAAGTATACTTGGGAGCGCGAAGACCAAATGCAGAAAAAGTACCCTCATCTTTTCGCTAACCCTGAATCCGCGTCTAAAGCTACGTCCTAAGCTTTGAGGACAAAGCTCTTTTAACAGGGAAAGGATGTCACACCCCGTAAATTCCTGGTTAGTATTCCGACCCATTCTGGTCATTTACTTTTAAATTTTATACGTTACATTAAATCTGATAGTTTACCGGAAAGTTAAACTGCGTAAAACTGAAAAACCATCAATCGGACGGTTCGCATCGGTTATTATATTAATTTTATGCTCTTATTATGATGATCTCGCGGTTAGCTTTTTTTGTGTATTTCGTGATTTTTAATCACTCGATATAAATTTTAGGGTTTTATCTCTTAAATTGCGTTTTTTGTGTTTTTGACCAAACGGATACCCGAAACTCTCGAAATCTTTTCGTGTAAAATCAGTTTATCAATTAATCTTATGACCCTAAGCCTAAGAAAATTTGTTCCCCCTCATCTAGACCCCGCTAAAACCATGAAATATATATGTATTCTGCCTCAAAATTAAATCAACAAGCATCTTTCTTGAAATACATTGCAATGTGCTCATGCTTACACAAGATAGTGACACATGAAAGTGTCACATTCATACTCAGAGAAAATCCATTAACACCAACATTCCATGTTGAACACTTACAATTGGACTACCCATTTGACACCTTGTATTGAAGAATTGTTACACATGAACCAAGTAAGCAAGTGACTCTGCTCTCACCAAACTTAAAAGTTTTAACCCATATGGTCCTTGTGGTGTATGTCCAGCCGAACCACAAGCTACACACACCTTTGGTGTGTGTTGGTCACTTACTCATACAAAATGTGTTCCCAATCCCCGTTAATTGGTCCTTCCTATATAAACTCACTATACCCCATAGGTTTTCATACCATTTCAATTGCATGAAAAGGTTCTCTTTTCCTTTTTCCTTGCTCTAGCTCACGGCACATATACATATACTCTCCATAACTTTTGATTTCTATCAAGATCCAATCATTCTAAGTTCATTTCTAAGAGTTTCTAAGGTATATCCAAGTATTGGTTGGTTGTTTTTTTCAAGGGATTTCAAAATTTATAAAATTAGGGTTTGCAAGATTATTTGGGGGTTTTTATAGATCTATAAAGAGAAGAGGAGTAGAGTATGTAATGAGCAAGATACTAGGATTTTACAAAGAATGCCTAGAGTTGGGACCCGAATACCTAACTAGAGTGGAAGACGAAGGAGAAATCATGTAAGAACGTGTGACTTCGAGTCTAGCTACAAGACTCGTTAATAAAGAAAAGCGCTTCTTGGGAGGCAACCCAATTTACTTTTCCCGCATATTAGGAGTGTCGTGTGTTTTAATTCTTTACCATTTGTTTTATTATGTTTGAACTATCTTGTAATCATGCTTTGTTTGTCTTTAACCTCGTCTTAATTCCAATCAAAGGTATTTTGCAAACAATAAGTGTAGGGGAATTTATCCGGCTTTTGAGCCAAATTCAAACATGTTAAATAAATTGTTTAGATTAATTCGCGTCATATGATTGAATTGTGAAATCTCAGGTTTTATGCAACTATTTGTACAGGAATTAACTTATGGAATCAAGTGCAGGAAATTTTTCATCAAAAACAAAAATTTTGTTTTCACAGACTGTGGAGACGGCGTCACGATTAACACGCGACGCCGTCACCATGACACCTGTGACGGGGTCACACCAACCCCGACGGCGTCAAATGCCCAGGTCCAGGAAACTCAAAGTTTTTTTTATTACTTTTGAAAATAAAACTTGCACAACATTTAAAATATGTAATATTCTTTCATAAACCTGCATAAAACCACGAGCCTAACAAATCTCTCATCCTATCTTTACTTTTTTATCGAGTCGAACCCTAAATTCACATTGTATATTTGGTAAAACGCACGTTTTATGCTTGGCGTAGTTGTCTTTGTCTTTGATTACATGTTATATTTGATGAGAAGAAGATTTGAAGTTCTTAGGAAGTTTCATTGGATGATTTTTAGAGGACGATTTAATCAGTTATCGTATGTTTCTTCTCCATTATTGAGCAAACCAGGAGAGTACTAGTTTCTTTTCCCTTTATCTGTTTTAATGTTTACTTCAAGAGAACATTGGGGACAATGTGCAACTTAAGTGTAGGGGGAGGGGAAACAAACCTTAGAAACTATTCTTTCATTTGTCATTTGCTTTGTCCTTAAAATGATGGGTAATATATCAAAACATAACATAAGAAGGTGATTTTTACCTAAATTTAAATTTTTTATGACACATACCGACAAAAACCGAGTATTAATAGCGTCTCATGGATAGGAATTTATATGACTAGCACAAAACCCTCAAAATTCCACCCCCATAATGTGAGGTTCGCCCTTAGATATTATACCTTTAGCTTGTTCGAGTTAAGGAGTGAGCAATCATGTGTGTCTATTCCGTCGTTACGGATGTGTATGCGTGGTTTTGTCGCCTTTTCTGGAACATTGGTATCGGTTACTTTAGGATTATGAGAGTGTACCGGTAGCATATTAAATTCTAGAACTTGTTATTGTGATGCATCCCGAGACCGCATAGTAAGTATTAGGATTTGCTTGATAAGAGGCATTAGGAATAACCCATGTTTTAAACCTGTAATTGTTATGATGGTCACCTCGATCATATAACTATCCCACACCCTTGCCATGCACTCACCTTTAGTGCAGGATACCCCTAGTACAACCCTCCGAGCCTATCCTTTTTCACGGTTCTCGTAATTTTCTGGTGGATTCCAGATTATTAATGAAGAGCATTGTCACCCTTAAACCAATCGTTACACCCAAAAAGCCTTAGCCTACCTTATATGTACTCATTTTTAGTACATTATTATGTTTAACCCAAGTTAATTATTTGAGTACACGGTTGCTAAGTCCTTATCCTTGTAAATACAGTTTTGGGACGATTGGGATTCATGGTAGTATTTATTTCGTGAAAGAATGGGGAAGAAAAGTTAATCAATACCACGTATGTTTGTTCTAATGACCTCCATTGTTTTTTTGATCCACGCTCAAATCAGCTCTCATTGTTAAGATTGTTAATATCCGGCATGTAAAAGCCAAGTGTAGGGGTTCGTGTTGTAAACCCCATGTTATATTATGTAAGTCAAATAAATGTGAAATGAAAAAGAAAAGAGATCATATAGAGTTGTGTAAAGTTTGTTATATCTTAGTCCGAGTTCTTGGCTTAGCAACCAACACCAGCGTGTATTGTGTGAATAATGCTACCCCTTCCCATACAAATTCACCCATAAGGCACCTAATTGTATCCTATATTTCCGTTTTCCATTTAATCTTATCTTACACCTACACCACACTACCCTATAAAAGACCACTTAGATAGTGATGATTAATTCGCTTGCACCTAGCGGTAGTTGTTTGATCCTTTTCCAAGCTATGGTAATTTAATCATGCGATGACAGGTAATGAGTGTGATTTTCGTTTCCATACATTGGTCTTTAACTTATTATACACCCGAGAGAAAAAGAGAATCCCAAACACTTATGTGAGGTGCTAGTGTATATTTTTCGTGCTTTTAATTACGAGGTCTAGAAGGTTGTGTTGTAGAATATTTTTAAAGAGTAGGTAAAATGACCCCTCATATTGTTATTGTCTAGATAGAAAAGCCCATTTGCTTGAGGATAAGAAAATCCCAAGTGTAGGGGTATTTGATGAGGTGTCATTTTATACACTTTTTCGGGGTCGTTTAACCCCTAAAATCGTGTGTTTATGCGCAAAATAGGCACTTAATCATTCCTTTTCAGGTATTTCTCATTTGGAAGACATTTGGATGAATTATACGTGACTTGGGCTCATTTGGAGAAGAAATGGACAAGATTACGAACCAACACCAAGAGTCTTGAAGATTTGTGCTCATAGAGTCTGGAGACGGCGTCACAAGCTATACACGACGCCGTCACGACCCATCAAGAAACGACGTCACAACATTTCATGACGGCGTTAGCCCGCATCTACTCAAACGCAGATCTAGAAGATTCTACTTATGACGGCATTGGTATGTGCTTAATTACACATACCTTTTTCCATTAAAACGGACTTAAATGACCAAAAACAGACAAACAACTACCAAATATATGTTTGTTTGTACGAACCCTAGTTCGTTTAGCAGTTGTAGGAGACAATTTAGGGCCTAAAAACCCTATTTACATCTATAATTCATGTTTTTATCAAGTAGGTTTACTTAACATTCAATATGGCTATGTGTTGTGTGATCTTATTGTTATTGCTTATCTTTAAACATGCTGGCTAAAACTATTATTGTGTTTATTTATAATTGTATGAAACCTAGAATGTAGATCTTAGTGGTGTTACCTCTTGTGATAGATGTGCACGATCAGTCTTAGAAAACCAACTTTTGTCTGCATTGCTGTTGATATGTCTAGGGAAACGTGATTGTGTAGAAAGGATACCATCGAGTAACACGTATTTCATACTTACCTTGCCCCGCTTAATATGGTTGATCCACTTTTAATGTATTTCACATGCACTTAGTAAACTCCTAGGGGCCGTGTAATAGTCTTCATACTACCTTGCATGTGCGTTGCTCTAGTGGCATACTAAGTAGACGGCGGGTTCGTGTAATTCGTTCATGCTTTAGGAAATAGTTACATAGATCATCACAAGTGTGACAAGGCAACAACACTAGGAGAAGCAATCTAGGGAGTAATACATGATTAAATGAACACAATCTTTTATCTTATTGTTATCACCATTAGTTTAGATTATTATTTAGTTTAATAGCTAAAACCAACCACCTCTCCAATTATATGATTTACTTGCTTTCCTATAAATATAAAAATACAAAAAGAATCTTCCCTCAACCCTTAGAATTCTGTTAGACCGTGATCAAGCCTTCCCAACCTATTCCCGAGTGAACGATAACAACCCCGAGTCTTGCCTATACTACACTACAACGATTAGGTACACTACCTAGGGAGTTGTAAAACTTCTCGTGTAGAAGTCCTACGATGACCGCACACCACCAATTTCTAAAGAAATTGATGTATTGGTGTTAGTTCCTGCTACAGTTAACATAAGACCCCTTACTTTGAATTTGGTTATTTCAAAAACACGCATGATGAGAGATCACGGTCATCCGAAACATAGACTCGCCTTGTTCATGAGAAGGTCCACAAAGAGGAGATGGAATAGATTTCAATAGATCCTTCGACTACGGTTGCTAATAAATGGGAAGCTATCAGGGCATTGCTTGCACACAAATCGTGCATCGTGTTTCAAATGGGACGTGAAAAATGCTTTCTGAATGGTACACTTAAAGAAGACGTGTACGTGTGTCAACCTGAAGGTTTCATCGATGCTGATCATCCAAGCCATGTCTACAAGTTAAAGAAGGCACTATATGGGTTAAAGCAAGCACCAAGGGCATGGTACGACGAATTGTCAAAGTTTCTCCTACAAAATCACTTCTTCAAAGGCACCATTGATCCAACGCTGTTTATAAGACGCTTTGACGACGACATCTTAGTGGTACAGGTCTATGTAGATGATATTATCTTTGGTTCTACAAACCCTAGGTATACTCAATTATTTTCTGACCTTATGAAAAGCCGCTTCAAAATGTCGATTATAGGGGAAATGACGTTTTTCCCTGGTTTACAAGTTAAACAATCCCCCCATGACACCTTCATAAACCAGTCTAACTACGTGTTAGAAATCCTTAAAAAATATTGAATGGAAACTTGTGATCCCGTTAGAACTTCAGTGGAGATCAAAGACAAGTTTGACCTAGATCAAAATGGGACTCTAGTCGATGCTACGAAATATCGAAGCATGATAAGTGCCCTAATGTATCTTATGTCAAGCAGACCGGACATTGTACATGCTACTTGTTTATGTGCTCGGTACCAGGCTAAGCCAACCGAGAAGCACCTCAAGGAGGTTAAAAGGATCTTTCGTTATCTATAGAGAACCATTAACACGGGTCTCTGATATACGAAGGATTCAGGTTTTGAACTAACAGGATTTTCAGATGCTGATTATGCGGGATGTAAAGACACCTTCAAGAGCACTTTCAGTGGAGCTCAATTCTTAGGCAAAAAGTTGGTAAGATGGTCATCAAAAAATAAAGATTGTACGGCGCTGTAAACTGCGGAAGCAGAATATGTGTTGTTAGGATCATAAAAGTATCGATTATGATACTTTAAGTGGTTGTTTTTATTTCTAGTGTTAAGTCTTTATTTTACTTAGTAGAAAGTAGTTTGTAATAAGGTTTAATATGCTAACAGTGAAAAATAGCATATTTACCAAAGATTAAGGACTAATTAGCCAAAACTAATTTTTTTTTTTTTTTTTTTTTTTTTTTTTTTTTTTTTTTTGTTTTTTTTTTTTTTTTTTTTTTTTTTTTTTTTTTTTTTTTCTTTTTTTTTTTTTTTTTTTTTTTTGTTTTTTTTTTTTGGGAAAATAAGGAAGGAAGGAAAGCCTCCTCCCTCTCCTATAAATAGCCACCTAAACCTCATTAGGTGGTTGATGGCTTGTAACAACTTTTCCCTCTTTTTTTCTCTTTTGTTATGAAAATTTAAAAATTGTGAAAACTTGCCTCCCTCTCTTGATTCTCTATATTCTACATCGTTCTATATCGTGTGATTCAAACTAAAACAAGAACTAACAAGTTGTATCATACGCCATTAGAGATAAAGAGTGACCGTGTTTGTGATCGAGTTCGTGTTCAACGATGACGTGATCGAGATTCGGTAGTTTTCGGTATTTTCGTGTGTTATTTGAGCTTTTTGAGTAATTTCGACACCACATTTCACTATTTCATTCGGTTTGGACATCAAAAATGGGTTAGACGTGTTTGTTTTGTCGTGATTGAGCAAATTCGGAAGTGATTCGTTTATTTCATCAAATTCGGAAGTGATCACTTGTGGGTTTGTAGGTTTTAGTATCGTTTATTCATTCTCGGTAGTAAATTGTAATTAGATCGAGTTATAATAGTGATACCCAGTCTCCGTTCTATCGAGAAACATAGTTTAAGTGATTTGTGTCAAACTCGAACGTGTTACTGAGATTGGTTTAGATACACAACTTTTTGGTTTTATCGAAAATTGTGTATTAGGAAGTTGTTTTATTCTCGGAAATTATCATAAGAGTTGTAATAGATACATAAATTCTCAATTCTATCGAGAATTGTGTTAGGAAACGCAAATTCGGAAACTCAATAAGGTTTTGTCTCAAATTCGGTTTTATCGAGTTTGGGATAAAAGAGATAAAGTTTTACTTTTTACACTCAACACGGTTTTGGAATTGTAAAAGTGATCTTCATTTTTGGTTTTATCGAATTTGTGGTCACTTTTAGATTCAAAGTGTAAAAATACACATTCTCGGTTGTATCGAGTTTGTGTGTTTCATTTTCGGTAATATCAAACAGTGAACCAAGTTTCATCAAAATTGATCATATTACGGTTTTATCGTGATAGGTGTATCAATTTTTGATTGAACTAGTTTTTCAAAAAGTGTGAATATAAAAATAAGTACTATTCCGAATTTAAGTTTACCGAGTTTACTGAGTTTAGTTGTATCCGAGAAAAGTTCCGAGTTTGAGACTTAGTTATATCCGAGATCTGATTTACCGAGTTTAGTATTCATCGAGAACAGTGTTACTAATTTTAGATAACGGATTTGAGACACGTGTTATACTTGACAAGTAGTGACGTTTTTAGTTGATAACAAATAGAACTCTTTTCGTCTACAAAGATCCAAGTTTTGAATCACAAGAAATGTCGACGTCTAATGCACATCAACAATCTCTTGTTGATGCCAGTTTTCAGACTAGACCTCCGATGCTTGAGAGAGGTAGCTATATACCATGGGCAAGTCGTTTTAAAAGATACCTTAATCGAAAGAGAGAAACTAGAAAGTGGCTTAACAAGGCAATTGATGAAGGTTTATATGAGTTTTAAGTTTTCACTCCTTCTGAAAAAGAAGCACCAAGGATGCAAAAAGAATAGGATTTAAGAGGAGATGATTTGAAACACTATGAAGCTGAGATTGAGGCACTGAACTTGATTCTAATCTCTATTCCAAATGACACCTATAACTTTGTGGATACTTGCACTACTGCAAAAGCCATATGGCAAAGAGTTGAACGTTTAATGCGAGGAACTGTGCAAAACAAAGTTGGCAGGGAAACACATTTCAATAATTAGTTTGATCAATTTGTTGCTAAATCGGGAGATGCAATGGTATCAGTCTACAGCGTTTTGCCTATTTGTTCCTAAATTGTTTAACAAGAGTAGCTGAAGTTTATGTTACTCAAGTTCGTCTTGCAAAAAGATTGACTGAGGATTTTTATGATGATTTGTTTGATTACCTTCAACAATTTGAGAAACTGGTAAATGCATCAAGAGCAAAGAAGTTAGAGAAATCCCATGATCCTCTTGCATTAGTAGCACACACGGGTTCCTCGTCCAGAACCTCATCACCATACTATGTCACACATCCCTCTTCAGTGGTTGATTATGATGATGATTATCAAGGGGATACAGTTCAAAACAACTCTGATGATCCACTCACTTCTGCGATGATTTTACTTGCTCGTGCCATTACTTGAAACTTCTCTAATCCAACAAATAACCGTCTTCGTACCTCCTCCAACACCAGAAATCAAGCCATTGTTCAAGGTGACAGAGTGAATATTCAAAGCAAGAATTCTGGTAATGATGGCAGAAATACAAGACGTTCATATGTTCAAGAAGAAGTCATTGAGAGTAACAATGTTCAGAATGATGCTGGAAACATTTAGAGAACTCTTCGAAATGCGTCTTCAGGAACTGTTGCAAATGTTCAATGATACAACTGCGGTGAGAAAGGCCACTATGCTTGTAATTGTCCAAAGCCAAGAATCAGGGATTCAAAGTACTTCATGGAACAAATGCTACTAGCAAAACAGGATGAAGCAGGAGTCATTCTTACCGATGAACAAAATGATTTTCTCTTTGCTGATGCTTCACGGATGGAAGAAATTAAGGAATTAAGTGCAAACATTTGCTTGATGGCCAGAATTCAACCAACAAACATTGATTCTGATGCTGGGCCAAGCTATGATTCTGGATTTCTCAGTAAGGTACAAACTCCTTCTACATGTTATGTGAATCCGCTATTTGCTAAAGATTACCAAGAGCAAAAGTATCTGACGCAACCTAAAATTATTAACAAATTAATTGGTGATGAACCAAATGAAGATGGTAATAGTGGCAGTGTTGAAAACGATAACAATGTTCAAGACTCATATGAATTAGAGCAATTAGCAATAAATGCGTATAAGGAAGCTGAGAAACAACAAATAATTGCTAAAAAAAGTTCAACAACAAAACATAATGTTGACCAAACAGCTTGAGTTGTATAAGGAAAAGGTTTGGGTTTTGAAATAACCAAAGAAAAGACAACTAACTACTTTAAGGAATATATTAAGGCTGATCGAATTTGAACAAGAGTCACAATCTCAATTTATTCGTGATCGAGATATCATTCGAGATTTAGAACAACAACGTGATAAATTAGATTTGAATGTTATTGAATTAAAAAGGCAAACTGTGGAACTTCAAAAGACTTAATCAATTTTGAAATGCAAAATGAGTGAAAACGAAGATCAATACCATGACACAGTAATAAATCTCGAAGCGAAGGTTAAAAAGAATGTGGACACGGTGTTAAAAATTAGGAATTCTTTATAAGGAATGTTTATGCTTGGACCAAAACCTATGTCATTTTATGATTCTAAATTAAAACATGGGTTGAGGTATGCGGATCCGTATACTCTCAAGAAAGCAATTTCTCAAAATCTAAAATTGTATGATACTTCTTACTTAGATGATTCAAAAATTCATATGAATGTTAGAGATACAGAGGACATTCTTGAGGATGATACCAAGAGTCAAATAAAAATGAAAAACAAGATGAAATATCCAATTGCTATTGAGAAAAAAACAAAATGTGTCTACTATTGACTACAAAATATAAATGCTCTTTATGAAGACTTTGTTCCACAAAAAGAACTTTCTGCTGAACAAAAATATTTTCCACCATTTTTTATATCTCTTGAAGATCCTACAAATGAAAGTTCAACGTATTCTTCTTCTAAGACACAACCCACTAAGAAACAAATGCCGAGTGCAAACCCAATACTAGTGGATTTGAATCAAATGAAAAATGATTTTCAAATGTTGTTTGAATTGTTACAAACAAAGTCTAAATAAGAAAGCATTTTTTATACCTCTCCAGAAGAAATACTGTTGAATGACTTTTGTCAACGAGAACTTAAACCAATTCTTCAAGATTTGCATCTTAAGTTGGAAATCTTTCAAAAACAATTTTTAAGAGATATAAAAGAAATGAAAGATGTTTTTGAGTCAACAGAAAGTGATCTTTGTGAGACATGGAAACAAAATGAACTTTTGAAAGATCAACTCTTGGAAGCAACACTCAAGCATGAAATCGAATGTTGTGTGCTGTTGAGTCATGAATGTGTAGATAATAATATGCAAGATGAGATTGAGAAAGTTCAAAGGGACTCCATTGAAATCCAAGATGGAATGCAAAAATGGATAAATATTCTTGAAAATGATGTTCAAAGATGTCAAAAACAAAGTCTTGACTTTGAATTACAATTGCAACATGAAAAAGAAAAACGAAAATGTGAATCTTCCATGAAAAATGTTTGTGAAACCTCTTGGATCTCAAAAATGGAAAATCTTGAGAGTGAGAACTTGTCTTTGGAACTTCGTGTTCAGTCTTTGATAAATGAACATGATAATGTCAAAATAGAATATCAAAAACTTTTCGACTCAATAAAAAAGACACGTGCTCAAACTCAGGGGAAATCAATGAGTTGATTGAAAATGTCAAACAAAAGACATATGCTTATGTGGATGTTCGTGCTCAAAATCAAGATCTTTTGTTGATAATCTCTGAGTTGAAAGCTAGATTGAAAACTGAAACCAAGATCTTTTGTTGACAATCTCTAAGTTGAAAGCTAAATTGAAAACTGTTGAAAATAGTAAGTCTGTAAATACTAAGTTTGACAAAGCAAATGTTTCTAAAAAACTTCCTTGTGTCACACCATTAACTAAACAAGTTTTTCAAAAGAAAATTATTGTTCCAAAAACAAAAGAGAAACATGTTTTGTCAAAAACAGTCACTTTACAGACTTCACCTAACAAACAACAAGCTGATGGGACAAACGAAAATGTTATTGCATCGGGAATGTACAAAGTTGCAATGAGCCAAGTCACTAATACAAATAAAGCTAAGAGTGTTTTATCTTCTACATGACTGAGCGCTACTTCTAGTGTTAGAAGACCATCGAATAGGGATTCATCATTCAAGAATAGTGTCGTTTCAAACACTAAGAATTCATCAAAGAAAGTAGAAGTTTCTGATAGGACAAATAAAAAACCAGATGTTGCATCTAAGTATGTTGCGTTATATACGTTTGTAACTAATGATGAAATCAAAAACACTCTTATAGCAAAGAATGTATTATGTGTTTCTTGTGCTAAGAATGTGCTTATCCTGTGTCATGATAATTGTCTTGCAAAATATAAATTAAATGTTAGAAGAGCCTTATTCACTACTCCTAGAATAGTAAAATCAACGTTTAAAGATACTACTCCCGTAGTGTCCAAAGCTAAGATAGTTATGGATACTCCCTTAAGTGCCAAAAATAAGGACTCTAGTGTCTTTTTTGTGCGAGATAGTTCACTTACCAAATACATGAAGAAGAAAATTAAAATGAGTCAAATGTGGCAAAAGTGGTATGAATTACAACCAAATGTTGGTTGGTTACCTGTTAAAATGACTCAGTGTGTTAATAATAGTAAATCCACTATTGAAACGTCAGTTTCAATGAAAAAAATAGGTAGTCAAATTGTTCACTAGTCCATGTATAGTATCTTCATGTGTTGCAGGTTGTTCAGATCGTTCTGTGGATTGTTGATAGTGGTTGTTCTAAGCATATGACGGGTGATCGTTCACTGCTGAAAAATTTCGTTGAGAAATTCATGGGAACCGTCCGCTTTGGGAACGATCATTTTGCAGCAATCACAGGATATGGCGATTATGTACAAGGCAACATCATGATTTGTCATGTATATTATGTTGAAGGCTTAGGACACAATCTCTTCAATGTTGGAAATTTTGCGACGGTAATTTAGAAGTTGCTTTTCGTTCAATAACATGTTACGTGCAAAATCTGAAAGGAGATGATCTGCTTACAGGAGATCATGAATCCAATTTATACACTATCTCCATTCCTAATATGGTTGCTTCTTCACTCGTTTGTCTCGTGTCTAAAGCCTCTTCGAAAAAGTCATGGTTATGGCACCGCAGACTCTCGCATCTTAATTTCGGTACTATAAACGATCTTACCAAACATGACTTAGTTGATGGTCTTTCGAAGTTCAAATACGGCAAAGATCACCTTTGTTCTGCATGTGAGCGGGGAAAGAGCAAGAAAGCTTCTCATCCACCTAAATTGGTTCCAAGTTCTCATTCCAAGTTGGAATTGCTTCATATGGATTTATGCGGTCCAATGAGGGTGGCTTCGATCAATGGAAAGAAGTATATTCTTGTGATCGTTGATGATTATTCTCGATTCACATGGGTATATTTTCTTCATTCAAAAGATGAAACCCCTGAGATAATAAAGAAGTTCATTGCTCAAGTTCAGTTGAATTACGACGCTAAAATTCACAAGATTCGAACTGACAACGGTACTGAATTCAAAAATGCAACTCTTAAGGCTCATTATGAAAAGTTAGGCATTATGCAACAATTTTCAACTGCTCAAACGCCTCAACAAAATGGTGTTGTTGAACGACGCAATCGTACTCTCGTCGAGGCTGCACGCACAATGCTTATCTTTTCACGATTAACGGAATTTCTTTGGGCCGAGGCTGTTTCTACTGCTTGCTTTACCCAAAATCGATCAATAATTCATACAAGGCACAACAAAACTCCATATGAACTTCTTCGCGGCAGAAAACCAAATGTGGAGTATTTTCATGTGTTTGGTTCCTTGTGTTATCCAACAAATGATCGAGATGATCTTGGGAAGATGAAACCAAAAGCAGACATTGGTATCTTTATTGGATATTCGAAAACATCCAGAGGGTTTTGAATTTATAATCGCCATACCAAAAAGATTATGGAAACCATTCATGTCAAGTTTGACGAGCTCACAGCTATGGCTTCTGAACATGACAGTTTAGAACCCGTTTCATAACAATTTCTTAATGACGATTCATCAGCGGAATCAATGAATACTCCATCCAAAGAAGATTTGGATAATTTATTCGGACCAATGTATGATGAATACTTTGAGAAGAAGTCTTATGATATGTCTACCAATTTTGCTACACAATAAGTTCATAATCAATAAGACTCGTCTTTGACATCTTTAATTGATATTGAAGCACACGAAGCTCCTCCCATTGTAACTACATCAGAAGAACAAACTTCTAATATCTTTGACTGTGGCTGATGAATTCTATCAAGAAGACTCAGCAGAACTTGACAGTAATACGTTGTTAACTCTGTACGATGCTCCAGACTTTTTTGAAGCCGAATCATCAACAAATCTAGACCCATTAAATATGCATGAGCTCCACCAAGTACAACCCTCAACACACATTTGGACAAAAGCACATCCTTTGGAACAAGTAATTGGTGACCCGTCTAAACCTGTGATGACTCGACATCGTCTTTAAACTGATCCTGAAGTATGTATGTTCGCTTTAACCGTCAGCACCATTGAACCAAAGAATATCAAAGAAGCTATGTCTGATCACAACTGGATAGAATCAATGCAAGATGAGTTATATCTATTTGAAAGACTAGATGTATGGGAATTAGTTCCTAGACCAGATGAAAAGAATATAATTGTTGTCAAATGGCTCTAGAAGAATAAAAGCGATGCAGAAAATATTGTCATTCGAAACAAATCTCGTCTTGTTTCGAAGGGTTACAAGCAGGAAGAAGGCATTAATTTTGAGGAATCTTTTGCTCTAGTTGCTCGTCTTGAAGTTGTTCGAATGTTCATTGCTTTTGCTGCACATAAAAACATCACAATCTTTTAGATGGATGTTAAGACTGCATTTCTCAATGGTCCATTGAAAGAGGAAGTCTATGTTAGCCAACCTAATGGATTTGTCAATCCAGACTTTCCAGAATGTGTCTACAGGTTAAAGAAAGCACTATACGGTCTCAAACAAGCTCCATGAGCATGGTATGACAAACTGTCTTCATTCCTGATTGAACACCATTTTACTAAAGGTATTGTTGACTCGACTTTGTTTACACGACGTAACAACCGGCAATTTTCAAAACTTTAAATGAATATTTTACCCTTTGACTTTTTGGGTCCGACTTGACTTTTTAACTTTTTTACCTTTTACTGTCACATAAAAACGATTACCGCGTAACCGGCAAATTTTTCGAAACGTATTTAAATAATAAATCATATTTATTATATATATCTCTCATTTACAAATTTATTTTTCAAACTTATTTGAAACGAAAACGAGAAAATATCTCGCAAATTGTGAAAAAGAACTGTTGACACAACGCTTACCGACGCAAAATAATTAAAATCATATCTATATTATCACAATTTTTTTAAATAAAAGATATTTAAAAAATTAATTATCCATTTTATTTAAAAGAGTTTAATAAAAACGTTGAAATATTCAAGTTAAGTTGTTAATTTACGAACAAAGCTTGTCCGTGGTACCCCATGACACACAAATATAATATAAACATTTTAAATACTTTTAAAAAAAATTACGGAAATAATAGTCTTGTAAATTACTCATTTTCATGAGAATAAACTATTTTTAAACGCAAACGGCGCAATCTAGTGTCTTAAATCTAGTTAAACCTATCTTAAAACAAGTCCCGAACCATTATTTTACAAAAGATTACACTTTTGGTCCCTGTGGAAATATTTACACCATCACCCCCTAATCTATTATACACTTGACACATTTTTTTCTAACTTTCTAGTATATATACCAACCCTATTAGGGTTTCACCTCATTTTTTATAACCCTAGCACACACATATACTCTCCTCCCTCTCCTCTCATTTTCCGGCGCCGCCCCACCATTTTCGGCCAGATTCCGACCACCACACCGGGAACCCACCATACAACCATGAACACCTCTCCACCACGCCATGCACCACCTAGACACCACCAACATCGTTATCTCCATCTCACACCCCAACCACCATTGCCATCGCAGCCACCTCACAGCTGCCACCTCCTTCATCTCACCACCACTGCCATCTCCACGACACACGATCGTCATCATCTCCAACCCGACGCCACCATCCCCACCACGGGTGGAATAGCCGAAACCACCCCCACCGCCGCCGCTATCTTGGCATCCGCCACACTTCACCGTCAACTCTTCCGAGTTTTGGATGGTTTTTATTTTTGTAAAAACTAATAAAAAGTTTGTGTGGTTGTGTTTGTTTTAAACTTGTTTCGTTTTCGGTCGATTTAGTTTGGTTTTGATATTTTGTTTCGGTTGATATACACTCCCATAAAAGGGGTGTTTGTTTCTGCGTATAAACAGTACCAAAAGGGGTGCTTTGTTGCTGTGGTAGCAGCCCCCACTAGGGTGTTTTGGATATGCGTTTAGCAGCAGTAAGGGTGTGTTTGTTTTGCGGTTTTTCGACCCTAAAGGGGTGTTTTGGATTTGTGTTTTACAGCATAAGGGGCGTTTGGTTTGTGTTTAACGCCAAGTGTGCGTTTGGTATGCAGCCCATAAGGGGTGTGTTTAGTTTACTTATCTTTGTTTTATTTGGTCTCGTTTAGAATTTTAAATAGAAACACAGCGGGTATTTGCAATGGATTGTTTAAAGTAGAAAAACATTTAGTTTTTAAATAAATGGGAAACGTCATATAAATGAATAGGTCATGTCGAAATTTATATAAATTTCTATACTTAGTAATTTTCACTTAAATTTCTATTATCTTAAAAATCCGATAAAAGGACAAAGTTATATAGTTTTAAGATTATTTATTTGTAATGATACAATAAACCGGTAAACAAATGAAAACTATACTTTTACAAACAAGACAACTAGTTTAGTTAAAACGCGTAACGAAATACTAAATTATAAAATATTATTTTATAATTCCCGACTAATAGACAAAATAATAACTTTTGTAAAAACTTTAAAAACGTCATTTATCTAATTCGTAACTTTAAAACGTGTGTTTACTTTTATGCAAGAACTTTTATTGATTTAAATTGGTGATTTCCGAACACGTGTCGAATTATATTGTTACAATTATTTTTCCCACGTTTCTTATAAAATACTTGCGAAATATTATATACTTTGAATATTTATCCTTCTCGTCTTCCTTTTTCTTATATATAATACTCGCCACGTATTATATATTTTTCTTGTCTTTCATATGTAATATATACGGAATATATTATATACTTTGCTTTTACCTTTCGATTTATTTTATTTAACCAACCACCAAACTAATACAACTTGAAATCCAAATCCTTTATCAACGTGTCGCGTTGATGTACTCATCCATCGGAAAACCTAAATTCATCATCTTAAACTAGTGGGACTTAGCCGTTAAGATAAGCTGCATCTTTTTGGTCGAGCCGTTTCGGTTTCCGTTGTGTTTTACTTAATATTTGCATTTCTGCCAATTGTTTTGCAACATTAGGGTGAGTTCATAGCCCCATGTTTTACTTGTTTTATATTTACTTTATAACTTTTGGGGTGAGAACATGCTCGTCTACAAACTTATTTACTCTAATGATTTCAAACTCTTATAAATGTTTGTTCGCAAACTCGATTTTAACAACCATTGGGGGATATTGATAATTCTCACTTTCGTCTTTACTTATGGATGAAATTACTAAAAGCATTCTTTTGGGAAATACGTTGGTTACTTTTACTTTGGACACAAGTACTCTACGTTAGAATTTCTCTATTTACGTGTTGCCTAAGTAGTATTGAAACTTGTATGCTCGAGTTATCATGAACCATTAGTTACTTATGATCAGTTGGATTGGTAAGTGAGCACAAGTGTTGTAAATAGATCTATTAGGACTAATCATCCCCGTCCGGGTAAGTAGCTCTTACTGGATCAACGGACGTATACCATGTCGAGTGATACGGTAAAGCGCCATGATGGCACCCATCAAGGAAAGTTTATTAAGCATTATGCATGCTTCTATTACATTTAGCCTCAGTGTCATGAGCTTAGTGCAACATAAATACCTTTTATGTGAAGTTGTATATGTTATAACTCTCACATACGTTTTATAACTTGTGGTCCACATTACTTTTGTTGAACGTTTCTGATTACTAAATGCTTTTTATAATAATGTGAGTGAAGCAGTATTCACTAAACGCTTTTGATTCTCGAAAATACTTTACTTAAACCTATGAATTCATCAACTTTATGTTAACGTTTTAAGCATGTTTTTATCAGGTGATTAGCTTTGGACTGCTTGACGTGCTATGTGGAGTCTACGTGCAATATGATACCAATTATCAAGACTTTATTATCATTCATACTTGTTATCTTTTGAAAACCAAATTATGCTTCAGCTACATTTTACTTACGCTTCTGCAAATGTTTAATTTCTTTTAAATCTTGTAAAACTTATCTATTTTTAAATAATGCAACTAGTTATGATTTCCAAAATGTCCATAGTGGTCGTTCTGTGTGATGTATATTATGACGTCACACCCTCGGACATGTATTATGTCCAGGCCCCGTTTAAGGGTGTGACAGATTGGTATTCAGAGCCAAGGTTATAGAGAACCAGGTAGTTTATACTAGGTCTGGTCTATAACCCGGTATTGTACTATTACGTGCATTTAGTGTGTTTTATTTGTGCTTCTTTCTTTGGGTATACGTGAGTACTATTTTGCCTTGAGCATGCTATGATATGGGTTTACCTCTGTCTTTTGTTTATCTTTCCCTGCGTTTATGTTGCGTTGCGTTTATTTTTTCCCTTGAGCTCTATTTTTCTATGAGCTTATGCTTGTCTTTTCTCTGCGGTTATCTTTTCTCTGTGGTTTAAGTTTGTCTTACATATATTTTCCTTGATTACATATATGGAAGTTGTCTACATATATATATCTAAACTTTTCTAAGATATTGTGAGTTGCTTAATGGTCTCATAAATTTTTTCTCTTCGCAACCTTATACAATATCGTTTTACACGAAACCCGTTTTTTGGGTTTACATGGAATTATGTGTGAATCTAAGTATTACAAGTCTTGTATGGGCGGGAATTGTAATAGGAGGATTGATATGATAATTGCTATGTTAACTCGTTCATAAATACCTTTATCTTATTTACTTTAACCGTGTACTCATCAACTATCTTGAACTCTGTATCGATCTCCCCTGATTGTTTTACTTCCCGTCTCCGAAGACGAGTTTTAAACACTCGTCTCATACTCATTAGAGCACCTGCATCGTCATGTCATCCACCACCTTGAAGATTTTGTGAGTACGCGTATTACATCAGAAATTATTAAGTAGGATGATTTATAATCTCTTTATTTGAAAGGATTGGGACGCCTCAGCAGAAAGAGCAGAGGCAATAAGGAACAAACCACCTACAAGAACTCAAGTCAGGAACAAGATGATTACTTACCTCAAACATATGGGTAAGTACACTCATCAACAACTAAAGCACAAGAACTTTGAAGAAGTTCAGAAGTTATATGAAAGAGAGAAGAAGTGGATTGATGACTTTAAGCCTATAGATGATGACAGTCAACAGCAAGCAGAAAGCACTAAAAAGAGACCAAGAGCAGATTCTGAAGAAGAAAGTTCCAAGAAACAGAAACTAGAAGAGGATAATGATGCTGAAAAAGAGGAGCTTAGAGATAGTATGGATGTAGTTCCAAGGGATGATGTTGCTATTGATGTTGAATCTCTGGCCACCAAATATCCAATTGTTGATTGGAAGACACATATTTTAAATGAAAATATGATGTATTATCAAATCATCAGAGCAGATGGAAGTTCCAAGAATTACAAGATATTCAGTGAGATGCTTGATGATTTTGACAGACAAGATGTGATAGATCTACATAGGTTGGTAAATGAAAGATATGAGACAACAAGTCCAGAAGGATATGACTTGTTACTTTGGGGAGATCTGAAGACCTTATTTGAGCCTAATGAAGAAGATGAAATATGGAAGAATCAACAGGACTACAACTTGATAAGCTGGAGATTGTTTGACTCATGTGGAGTTCATGTACTGTTGATGAATACTGGAGTTGCTATTCACATGATGATTGAGAAGAAATATCCTCTAACTCAAGAAATGCTTTCAAGGATGCTAAATAGAAGACTAGAGGTTGATTATGAAAGTGAGATGGCATTTGAGCTTCTCAGATTTACAAGATCACAACTTCAGAAGTAGAAGAGTGTTTGGATACATCCTCCTGATGATCAAGATGCTGATACTGAAGAAACTTGATGATTAACAAGGTGAATATCAAGTTTAGGGGAGGATTGTTGGGAATTGAAGGCTTCTGAAGTTACTACTGTTAGTTTTGGAAGTTAATACTGCTGGTTCAAGATTGTGCTGCTGTTGAAGTTTAAAGAAAATAGTCTAAGTTATTAGTACTGCTAGCTATAATAGTTAGTGCTGCCAGTACATTGTTAGTACTGCCAGTATAGTTAGTACTGTTAGTTAATACTTAGTGTTGTTAGTCTTATATAGTTAGTACTGCTATTATGATATGCATGAGTTAAATTAGGAATAGATATGCATTATCATTATACGCGTTTTGTAAGCCCATTAGGGTTTCCTTAGTGTATAAAAGGAACCCTACGGCATAGTTAGAAAAGCACTTCAATTACAAATCTCATAGTTAGTTATTCTGTAACCTAGGCAGAATATTATCAATCAATATATTCAAAGTTTAGTATTCATTGTTCTTCTTAGTATTACAAGTTAGTTTCCGCATAACTTGTAGTATTCATAATCATAGTTTCTGTCTTAGTAGTTTTGGATTTATCCAAGGTTACTAACCTTTACACAAGCTAAAGGAAATCAAGATCTATTCATTGGGATCAACAAGTGGTATCAGAGCTTGTTGAGAAACTCTGAATAAGAAGAACACTAGATCTACACAAGATCTCATTGTCAAAGAGAAGATATGGAATCACAGTCAGATTCTACCCAAACAGTCTCTTCACTAAAGCTTCCTATGCTTAAAACAGGAGACTATGATCTCTGGAGCATGAGGATGGAGCAATATCTTACTCACACAGATTATGCTCTTTGGGAAGTTATTGTGAATGGTGATGCACCTGCTGTTGCATCAGCTAGTACTGAAGGTCCTATTCCTCCCAAGACTGCTAAACAAAAGATAGCAAGAAAGAATGAATTAAAAGCAAAGAGCACTCTGTTGTTGGCCATTCCTGATGAGCACCTATTGAAGTTTCATGGAATCAAGGATGCAAAGAGCCTATGGGAAGCTATCAAGACTAGGTTTGGAGGCAACAAAGAATCTAAGAAAATGCAGAAGACTGTCCTGAAGCAGCAATATGAGAATTTTACTGCATCAAGATCTGAAGGACTAGACAAAATTTATGATAGGTTTCAAAAACTCATCAGCCAATTAGAAATTCAAAGAGAAGACATCTCCCAAGAAGATGCAAATCTGAAGTTGCTGAGAAGTTTACCACCAGCCTGGAATAACATTGCTTTAATTATGAGAAACAAGCCAGATCTAGATGAGTTGAGCATGGATGACTTGTACAACAATCTGAAGGTGTATAAAGATGAAATTAAAAGCCAATCAAGCTCAAACTCAAACTCTCAAAATATGGCTTTTGCATCTTTTGAAAACACTAGCAGTACTAATGAAGCAGTTAATACTGCTCTTGATGTTTCTACTACTAGTACTCAGGGACGGGCTTCTTCCTCAACCTATGCAGATGATGTCATGTTCTCTTTTTTGTTAATCAATCTAAGAGTCCACTATTGGACAATGAAGACATGGAGCAGATTGATTCAGATGATCTTGAAGAGATGGATCTCAAATGGCAGGTGGCCATGCTTACCATAAGGATAAAGAGATTCATGAAGAAGACTCGAAGGAATCTGAATCTCAATGGCAAAGAAGGTGTTGGCCTTGATATGACAAAGGTGGAATGTTACAACTGTCACAGGAAAGGTCACTTTGCTAGGGACTGCAGAGCACTAAGAAATCAGGGGAATAGGAATGGAGAAAATGTTTCTAGAAGAATTTTACCAGTAGAGACTCCTGCAAATTCCTTGGTCGTTCAAGATGGGATAGGTGGTTATGACTGGAGCTTTCAGGCTGAAGAAGGACCCACAGACTTTGCTCTAATGGCCAGTTTGTCTTTAGGTTCATCAAGTTCTTCAAGTTCTGACACTGAGGTACATACTTGTTCCAAAAATTGTTTAAAATCATTTGAATCTCTTCAAAAACAATATGATCAACAGAGAGAAGCTCTTAGTAAATCTAGTCTAGAAATAATAGGTTATCAAATGGGACTAGAATCATTAGAAGCTAGGATAGTTGTTCATGAAAAGAATTAACTTGTTTATGAGGAAAAGATTGCTTTTTTGAATTATGATGTCCAAGTTAAAGACATTTCTATCAAAAACCTTAAAAATCAG
The DNA here is from genome assembly GCA_026074375.1 of Tanacetum coccineum. Lineage (NCBI taxonomy): Eukaryota > Viridiplantae > Streptophyta > Magnoliopsida > Asterales > Asteraceae > Tanacetum > Tanacetum coccineum. Next base: position 24,997 of record BQNB010039758.1, on the reverse strand, counting down.
TTAGAAGATGTCTTAAAAGAGAAAGATGATTTGAAACTTAAACTTGAAAATTTTGAAGAATCATCAAAGAATCTAACCAAACTGATAAATAGTCAAATATGTGTTAAAGAAAAAATTGGACTTGGTTTTGATAGTTATGTGAATGAGAGTGAAGTACTTGATAATGTGGTTGATAGTCATGAATGTGATCAAGTAAATGATAGGTTTAAAAAGAGCGAGGGATATCATGCAGTTCCCCCTCCTTACATTGGGAACTTCAAACCTGCAAGAGCTGATTTATCCTTTGCTGGGTTAGATAACTCTGTGTATAAGTCTAAAGTGAGTGAAACTATTACTAGTGTGCCTAATGTTGAAACAACTGCATCTAAAACTAGTAAGGATAGTTTGGTAGGAATTCAACTGTTGAAAAACCTCGGTATTTCAGTCAGAATCCTAGAAATAACAAAAGAAATAGGAATGGTTTTGAGTTTACAAAGAAAGCTTGCTTTGTATGTGAAAGTTTCGACCATCTAATTAAAGACTATGATTTTCATGATAAAAAGATGGTACAAAAACCTGTATTGAATAATGTGAAAAATGGAACTGGTCAAAGGGAAGTTAGATAAGTTTGGAATAATGTAATGAGGGTTAATCATCAAAATTTCTCTAAACGGGATTTTGCTCCAACAACAGTTTTAACCAAGTCTGGCATAGTACAAATTAGTGCTGCTAGGTAAAACTTTTTAAGAGCAGCAACACCCGTTAGTGCTGTCAGGTCTATTAATAATGTTGCACCTAAACCCTTTGTGAATGTTGCAAGAACTAGACAAAATACTTTTCAAAAGTCACACTCAACATCTAGGACACCTTTTAATCAACAAACAACACTTAAAATAGAAATTTAAATGATAAAGTTAATACTGCTAAGGTAACTTCTGATAATATTGCTAAGGTAACTTTTGTTAATACTGCTAAGAGAATTAAAGTGACAAGTGCTGTTGGGAAACAAGGGACTAATTCCGTTAAGTCCTCAACATGCTGGATTTGGAGACCAATAAGAAATGTTATTGACCATATCTCCAAAGATAGTAGATCACACATGCCTAAAAGATTTGATTCTGTTGATCCACAAGGCAGACTCAAGGCAGTAATGGCTTGGGTCCCTAAAAGAAACTAATTCTCTTATTTTGAGTGCAGGGTAATCCATAATATGCTTTACAAGATCAAGGAATTTTTAACAGTAGATGCTCTAGGCATATGACTGGGAACAAGTTCTACCTCTCAGATTATCAAGATATTGATGGTGGATTTGTTGCATTTGGAGGAAGTTCTAAAGGAGGTAAAATTACTGGAAAAGGTAAAATTAGAACAGGGAAACTAGACTTTGAAGATGTATACTTTGTAAAGGAACTTAAGTTTAATCTTTTCTCTGTCTCACAAATGTGTGACAAGAAAAACAGTGTTCTTTTCACTGAGACTGAATGTCTTGTTCTATCTCATGATTTTAAGCTACTTGATGAAAGTCAAGTCTTGCTTAAAATTCCTATACAGAACAACATGTACAGTTTTGATCTAAAGAATGTTGTCCCTTCAGGAGATTTGACTTGTTTATTTGCAAAGGCTACAATAGATGAGTTTAATTTATGGCATAGAAGGCTTGGTCATATAAACTTTAAAACAATAAACAAACTTGTGAGGAGAAACCTTGTTAGAGGTTTGCTTTCAAAGCTTTTTGAAAATGACCATACATGTGTTGCCTGTCAGAAAGGAAAACAACACAAAGCCTCCTATAAAACCAAATCTGTAAGCTCTATTTGCAAATCTTTACAGTTATTGCACATGGATTTATTTGGACCAGTTTCTGTGAGGAGTATAAATAGAAAGAGTTACTGCCTAGTTATCACTGATGACTTTAGTAGATTCAGTTGGGTTTTCTTTCTGGCCACTAAGGATGAGACTCCTGAAATCCTTAAGTACTTCATAATTGGCATAGAAAACCAATAAGATCATAAGGTTAAAACAATCAGAAGTGACAATGGAACTAAATTCAAGAATAGGATTATGAATGAGTTATGTGAAATGAAGGGTATTAGGAGAGAACTGAGTATTGATAGGACTCCTCAGCAAAATGGTGTTGCTGAGAGAAAGAATAGGACTCTAATAGAGGCAGCTAGATTTATGCTAGCAAATTCCAAATTACCAACTACCTTTTGGGCTGAAGCAATTAATACTGCTTGCTATGTCTAAAATAGGGTGTTAGTTATCAAGCCTCATAACAAGACCCATTATGAACTTTTTCTAGGTAGAAAGCATTCCTTAAACTTCATGAGACCATTTGGGTGTCCTGTTACAATCCTAGATACCTTAGATCGCCTAGGTAAGTTTGATGGAAAGTCTGATGATGGATTCTTTATAGGATACTCTATCAATAGTAAAGCATTTAGAGTATTCAACACTAGGACCAGATTTGTAGAGGAGAACCTGCACATAAATTTTCTTGAAAACAAACCCAATGTTGCAGGAACTAGACCTAACTGGATGTTTGATATTGATACTCTAACCATGTCCATGAATTATCAACCAGTTTTTACAGGGAATCAAACTAATGGTAATGCATGTACCAAAGAAAAAATTGATGCAAGACAAGCTAAAATGAATACAGTTCCTGGTCCACAATATGTTCTGCTACCATTTTTAACTTCTAATTCTCAAAGTCCAAAGAACTCAGAAGATGAGGTTGCTGGTGATGATGGAAAGAAGAATGGAGTTGAAAATCCAGCAAAAGAAGATGACATAAATGGTCCAAGGGAGGCTACTAACATTAATAGCACTAACATACTTAATACTGTTAGTTCACCAGTTAATGCTAATAGTTTATCCTTTACTACTGTAGATCCAGGAAGAGTAAGAGACCAAAGGAATGAGTTTGAAAGTGTGTTTAGACAAGATAAGGATGCTAATAGTACTTATAGGATGTTGACTCCTGTTAGTGTTGCTGAGTCTTCTTATGAAAATCTTGGTGGTTCAACTCCTGTTAATGCTGCTACTCCTTCTAATGCTGATTATCCTACTGATCCTCTCATGCCTGATTTGGAGGATACTGTTGATCTTTAAGATACTAGTATATTTAGCAATGCATATGATGATGCAGATGTGGGTGCAGAGGCTAATCTCAACAACTTGTAAACAACCATGAATGTTAGTCCTATTCCCACAACCAGAATTTACAAGGATCATCCTAAAGAACATATCATTAGAGATATAAATTCAGCTACTCAAACAAGGAGAATGATCAAGATGTCTAAAGAACATGCTATGATCAGTTATGTTAATAAACAGAGGAGAACAAATCACAAAGATTACCAAAACTGTTTATTTTCCTGTTTTCTCTCTTAAATGGAACCCAAGAAAGTTATTTAAGCTTTGGCAGATTCAAGTTGGGTAGAAGCAATGCAAGAAGAATTGCTACAGTTTAGATTGCAGAAGGTTTAGAGATTAGTTGATTTACCCAAAGGCAAACATGCAATTGGAACAAAATGGGTCTATAGAAATAAGAAGGATGAGAGAGGGATAGTAGTTAGAAACAAGGCAAGATTGGTTGCACAAGGTTATACCTAAGAAGAAGGAATTGATTATGATGAGGTTTTTGCTCCTATTGCTAGGATTGAAGCAATCAGGTTATTTTTAGCCTATGCATCATTTATGGGGTTCATTGTGTACCAAATGGATGTGAAGAGTGCCTTTTTATATGGCACAATAGAAAAGGAGGTATATGTGTGTCAACCTCCTGGCTTTAAAGATCCTTAGTTTCTTAACAAGGTTTACAAGGTAGATAAGGCCTTATATGGTCTTCATCAAGCTCCTAGAGCCTGATATGAGCTTTGTCTACCTACTTATTAGAAAATGGATTTAGAAAAGGGATCATAGATAAGACTTTATTTATCAAGAAAGACAAAGGTGATATCCTGTTAGTTCAGGTGTATGTTGATGACATCATCTTTGGGTCTACTTAGAAGTCTTTATGTATAGAATTTGAAAGTTTGATGCACAAGAGATTCCAGATGAGTTTTATGGGGGAACTCACTTTCTTCTTAGGGTTACAAGTAAAGCAAAAGGATGATGGAATCTTCATTAGCCAAGACAAGTATGTGGCTAATATATTGAAAAAGTTTGATTTCTCCTCAGTAAAGATAGCAAGCACTCTATTGGAGACTAATAAAGCATTGATCAAGGATGAAGAAGCTGAGGATGTGGATGTACACTTATATAGATCAATGATTAGATCATTAATATACTTAACAACTTCCAGACCAGACATAATGTTTGTTGTTTGTGCTTGTGCAAGGTTCTAAGTTACTCCTAAAATGTCACATCTTCATGCTGTGAAGAGGATCTTTAGATACTTGAAAGGTCAACCTAAATTGGGCCTTTGGTATCTTAGGGATTTACCATTTGACTTGGAGGCTTTTTCAGATAGTGATTATGCTAGAGCTAGCCTTGACAGGAAATCCACAATAGGAGGTTGTCAATTTCTTGGCAAGAGGTTGATTTCATGGCAATGTAAGAAACAGACTATAGTAGCTAACTCAACAACTGAAGCAGAGTATGTTGTTACTGCTAACTGCTGTGGACAGGTGTTATGGATCCAAAATCAGATGCTTGACTATGGATTCAATTTCTTGAACACAAATATTTACATTGATAATAAAAGCACCATTTATATTGTGAAGAATCCAATATTTCACTCTAAAACCAAGCATATAGAGATAAGGCACCATTTCATCAGAGATTATTATGAGAAGAAGTTGATTCAAGTGATTAAGATTCACACAGACCATAATGTTACAGATCTTATCACAAAGGCTTTTGATGTTAGCAGGTTTAACTTTCTAATTGCTAGCATTGGATTGCTTCATCTCTGAAGTAGTGTTTGAGCGGAGGTTAATGTGTTTGGATAACAGTTCCTAACTTTTATTCATGGGTTATGCATAAATATGGATCCTTATAAATTCTCACATGTCTATCTAGTCTTTTTAGTATGCTTGTGATGAATAGAGGCATGTTGTTGTATAATTATTAAAGACAGAGTTAACACTGTTAGATATCTCTTAGTACTGCTGGGCTTAGTTTATACTGCTAGATGGAACATTGTACTGCTAGTCCAAACGTTGATGCTGCTAAGCTTAGTTAGTGCTGTTTACACGGGTTTAGTAATGAAATTGATGATTAGTATTGGGTTTCTACTAGGTAACTATTGTGTTTATGCTGTTGCATCACTTAGTACTGTTGGGCAAAAGTTAGTACTGCTGGGCAAAAGTTAGTACTGTTGGGCCAACTTTAGTACTGCTTGTTACCGTTAATACTGTTCGGGGCATAACAGATTTTCATTAATTAATTATAACCGTTGAGATATTTCCGCCAACAACTTCGCTTATAGGGGTCTATATTTGGATAGTTCTTAATCTTTCTTTCTTTTATAAGTCTTACTTCAAGATAAAGATTCAACTTTATTCAGTCGGTCAAATCACTCCTTTAAGCTCTCTTTATAATATCTCAATTGAACTTTGCCAAACCCTCATACTCTCATCAACGAACTTAAACCCAGAACCCTTCTCATAAATCAATCACTATATGGCGGATTTGAAGTTTGTCGATCAACATAATATGGTTGCGTGTCTGGAAAAGACAGAGGAGAACGATGAGTTTCATCAGATAGTGAACTTCCTTTCTACATGTTCGATCAATTATGCTCTCACTGTAAGTCCCACTATCTATGCTTCTTACATTGAACAGTTTTGGAATACTGCCACTTCCAAAACAGCCAATTCAGTGAAGCAAATACATGCTATTGTTGATGGCAAGGCTGTGGTCATATCAGAATCATCAGTAAGAAGTGATCTTCTCTTTAATAATGAGAATGGTATTGATTGCCTAACAAATGATGAAATTTTTGAAACTCTTGCATTGATGGGATATGAACAGCTTTCTATAAAACTTACTTTTCAAAAAGGTTCATTCTCACCTCAATAGAAATTTCTAATACATACCATCCTTCATTGTATGAGTTTAGAATCAACTGCTTGGAATGAATTTTCAACTAATTTAGCTTTAGCAGTTATATGTTTAGCAAAGGGTTAAAAATTTAATTTTTCTAAATTGATTTTTGATGGTATGTTGAGGAACTTGGATCCAAAGAGATTTTTAATGTATCTAAGGTTTTTACAACTCTTTTTGAATAACCAGCTTAAAGATTTACCAGAACCTTTTAATGATACTTATAAGACACCTAAACACAGTAAAAAGGTTTTCTCTAATATGGCAAGGAAAAGTACAAAATTTTTAGGAAAAGTAACTCCACTTTTTGACCCCATGTTGGTGCAAAACCAAGCACCTAAGGGTGAAGGTTCAACAATACCCCCTGAACCCCAACCCACACCCTCTACCTCTAAATGTTTCAGAACCTCAAACTAAATCACTTCAAAATAAAACACCTCCAACAGTTTCCCATGAACTTCATACTGAAGCTCACATTGAGCAAATACTCCCATCTCCTTCTACATATCAAAGAAAACAAAAAAGACTCAAAAACATAGAAGAGCCAAAAAGGTCACTGAGTTACCTCAGACTAGTGTACCTCTAGACCATGGAGCAGATGAGGCTGTCCATACGGAGGGGGTGACAGAGTGGAAAGGGCTATCACTAGTGATGCTAGCTTAGTTGCAGCACAAGACAGTGATAACATCATTAAGACCTAATCCACGACAATGTCTAATAATCCTCTTTCTCAGGAAATTGGTTCAGGTGACAGTCCCAGGCGCCAAGAAACCATGGGGGTGCTCCTGCTCAGACTAGGTTTGAGAAAGTACTTGAAAGGCCCAATGAACCACCTATCCTAGAAGGTCACAAATCTGGAAGTGTGGAGGGCAGCATGAAACATACATTTGAATTGACGGATAATGTGCCAAACACACCCCATGATTCACCTCTCTCAGGAGGTTACACACCTGGAAGTGATGAGGGTAGAATGGAACTAATTCAGGAATTGATGGAAACCTGTACCTCCTTGACAAAAAGGGTTCTTGCCTTAAAGGAAGCAAAGACTACTCAAGACAGAGTGATCACCAGATTGAAATTGAAGGTCAAGAGGCTAGAAAAGAAGAGAAAGGCAAGAACTCCACAACCTATAAAGAGAAGACTGTGTAAAGGCAGATTTGAGTCTTCTGATGATGATTTGGATGAGGAGGATGCATCTAAACAAGGGAGAACATATGACAAGATAAAGCCAATGTTTCAAGATAGTGAGTTTGATGAACTTGATGATGATATGGACAATGTTGAAGGAGAGTCAGTTCATACTGCTACCACTGGAGTTAATGATGTTAGTACACCAGTTACTACTGCTGGTGTAGCTATTAGTACTGTTGAACCTAGAACGCATCCAACAACTGATGCAACAGCATTTATAGATGAAGATATCACTATTGCTCAGACACTTGTAAAAATGAGAAATGAGAAAGCGAACGTAAAAGGAATTGCTTTCAGTGATATGGTAGAAACTCACAGACTAAACAGATCAACTACAACACTTCAACCTCTTCTAACTATTGATCCAAAAGATAAAGGTAAAGGTGTACTGGTTGAAGAAGGACCTAAGAAACCAGAGAAAGTGAAAAGAAGGGATCAAATTGAAAGTGATGCAGAGTTAGCTTAAAGATTACATGAGGAAGAATTTGTAGAATTGGACAAAGCACAAAAAGAAAGACAAATGCAAGAAGAAGCTACTAGTGCTGCTTTAGCTGAAGAGTTTGATGATATTCAAGCCAGAATAGATGTTGATCATGAACTGGCTATGAGACTGACACATGAAGAGAAAGAAAAGTACATAATTAAAGAAAGATCCAGATTGTAAGCAGAATTCTTTGAAAGAAGAAAGAAACAATTGGCAGCAAAAAAAGCAAAGGCAATAAGGAACAAACCACCTATTAGCACTCAAGTCAGTAACAGGATGATTACTTACCTCAAACATATGGGTAAGTACACTCATCAACAATTAAAGCATAAGACCTTTAAGGAAATTCAGAAGGTATATGAAAGAGAGAAGAATTAGATTGATGACTTTAAGCTTATAGATGATGACAGTCAACAGCAAGTAGAAAGTACTAAAAAGAGATCAAGAGCAGATTCTGAAAAAGAAAGTTCCAAGAAACAGAAGCTAGAAGAGGATAATAATGCTGAAAAATAGGAGCTTAGAGATAGTATGGATGTAGTTCCAAGGGATGATGTTGCTATTAATGTTGAATCTCTGGCCACCAAATATCCAATTGTTGATTGGAAGATACATATTTTAAATGAAAATATGATGTATTATCAAATCATCATAGCAAATGGAAGTTTCAAGAATTACAAGATATTCAGTGAGATGCTTGATGATTTTGACAGACAGGATGTGATAGATCTTCATAGGTTGGTAAATGAAAGATATGAGATAACAAGTCCAGAAGGATATGACTTGTTACTTTGGGGAGATCTGAAGATCTTATTTGAGCCTAATGAAGAAGATGAAATATGGAAGAATCAACAGGACTACAACTTGATTAGTTGGAGATTGTTTGAGTCATGTGGAGTTCATGTACTGTTGATGAATACTGGAGTTGCTATTCACATGATGATTGAAAAGAAATATCCTCTAACTCAAGAAATGTTGTCAAGAATGCTAAATAGAAGACTAGAAGTTGATTCTAAAAGTGAGATGGCATATGATCTTATCAAATTTACAAGATCACAACTTCAGAAGTAGAAGAGTGTTTGGATACATCCTCCTGATCATCAAGATGCATATACTAAAAAACTTGATGATTAACAAGGTGAATATCAAGTTTAGGGGAGGATTGTTGGTAATTGAAGGCTTTTGAAGTTACTACTGTTAGTCTTGGAAGTTAATGTTGCTGGTTCAAGATTATGCTACCGTTAAAGATTAAAGAAAATAGTTTAAGTTATTAGTGCTACTAGTTGTAATAGTTAGTGCTGCCAGTACAAATGTTAGTACTGCTAGTATAGTTAGTATTGTTAGTTAATACTTAGTGCTCTTAGTCTTATATAGTTAGTACTGCTATTATGATATGCATGAGTTAAATTAGGAATAGATATGCATTATCATTATACGCGTTTTGTAAGCCCATTAGGGTTTCCTTAGTGTATAAAAGGAACCCTAAGACATAGTTAGAAAAACATCTAAATTACAAATCTCATAGTTAGTTATTCTGTAACCTAGGCAGAATATTATCAATCAATATATTCAAAGTTTAGTATTCATTGTTCTTCTTAGTATTACAAGTTAGTTTTCGCATAACTTGTAGTATTCATAATCATAGTTTTTGTCTTAGTAGTTTTGGATTTATCCAAGGTTACTAACCTTTACACAAGCTAAAGGAAATCAAGATCTATTCATTGAGATTAACAAATAGTAGAATATACAAATCTTTATGGAAAAGATTATCTCAACTCATCTCAACTCGGCTCCAACAAAATCATTAATCTGTGTTTATCAATTTGGATTTATTAGTACTCCATAGTTTTCTTCATTATATATAAGATCTAAATAATATCGGATGAACTCAGAGTGCTTCTTGATCAAATCCTTAAACCAAATCAGCTCCCCTTTCTTTGGATCACAAATACCAAAGACTGAAATGCATCCATAAATAAAATAACATCATAATGTAGAAAAATACAAAAAGTTTCATATACATTGCTTACAACAATGACGGGTGGGAACATTAATTGGATCTTTGAAATTACAACGATTAGCATAAAAATAATGATTAATTGATAACCACAAACAATATAGTTGCATTTAAGAACTAATTACAAGTTTGTAGAACATATATACTAATAATGTTGCCATAGTATCATTATATTGGACCCGACTCACCACCACAACTATAAAGGTAAAAATTAAAGACTACTATCAAGAATCATGATAAAAAGACACTTCACATAGGAAACTAAACATACATATTTTACCTGATCACGTCTAAATATGGGTTGTAGTAGTTGTAATCACTATAAATGTTACCCGCGACCCTACACACCATCCCACTATAGCAATAATCATCACCAGGCTCAGACTAAGAACCTACAGGAAGATTAATTAATAACTTAAAATTAGAACATACATATTTTATGAGAAAGAAAATGGGTTAATAGGCCATAAAGATGATAATATGGCGGGGTTTCCGAATTTGGATCAGGTCTTCTTTAGTTGACATGGAAATATTCTAAAAGCTTTCATAGCTTCTATGAGTTCTTTGGTACCAGATCTAGCAATGGTACCCAAGTTGATCCCCTAATCTGTAACATAAAAAACTAATTAAAAAATATTCTGTTAAAATTAAGCATAAGGGTCATTTGAAATTACAGATCGATAAATTGATCCATCGTGAGACCGAGTCCTTCCAAGACGTTAAAAAGATAAAAAAAACATTATCTCCGTATAATTAGTTATATTCAACACCTTTGAAACATCAAATTCCATCATAGGAACCTTCCTTGAGCTAGGATCCATCAAATGGCGAAGAAATTTTGGTGCTCTAAAAGTAAGCGAATCCATATCTTTAGAACCAACAACATTGATCATTTGTGAATAAAATAAAATTGCTTAGCAATACAGATGCGATAACTTTTTAGTTTTACTATTTAAAAACTTGTTAGGCGACTGGATGGTTCTATAAAGACGACGTAGTATCAGATACGGACAAAAGATGGAATAAAAGCATGCCTCCAAGAAAGATGCATTTTGAGGATCATCCAGCCTCCTCAAAGGGCCATCATTTATAGAAAAACCAATTGTCCAGAAAGTGATGGTGTGGACTTCAGGTTCGGGTTGTTGAGGGGCAGCTGATGGTGTCTCTCTATAGAGTAATCTTCCTCTTCTAGAAAAGCTTCTGGATCTTGAGGATGTTGGTGTTGATCAAGAGTTCCATCTTCAACTCTTGACAATGACTCCACATCATTGTGCTTCGATGGATCTTGGACAAGCTATCCACTGCAGTCATGATAGATGTTAGATTACAGTTAAAATGGTATAATAAAGTATTATGTTGTGCTTTAATAAAGATTTGTAAATTCATAAGGTAAGCACGTAAATTATTAGCAGCGGCACCAAATGAGCAGTTTATTGTTACAATATAAAGGGTACTTGTGACGACAGTTAGAAAAGCATTTAGTGATTTGCACTATACCCTTAAAACCGTGTACATTTTTTGAAGAATGATACAATACAAAGTTGTACATTTCCTAAATCATGTCTTGTTTACATACAAACTCAGATATAACCAAAAGCAACATTACTAAGTTGAGTATATTACTGGGCATTATTGCCAAATAGCATTATGATGTAAATCTGACTCATAAAATCATTTTATACTTTTCTAAGTTTCATACCATTTTTTTCTTTTAAAGCATCTCATAGAATACCAATATTCACTAAAACAATGATCAAAATTGAGTAATATTAAAAGTTTGTTGCAGCATAGTTTCTGTGACACACTCGTATTGGTGAAAAGTAAACCTCCCTCTAAGTAAATCGCATTGATCGCCTAAAAATCAAGCATTCTATATCATTATCTTGTTCAATCTATATCTTCTAGCCAAGTTTGTGTTATTCTTGATCATACAACAGAAACAACAGTTTAGCCAGTACCAAACCGCAGATAAAGAAAGCAACCCAGAAACATAGAAATAGCACCCAGAAAATCAAAATGCATACAGTTAATACTAATAGAATAATATACTTTTCTTTTGTACGACTCAATAACACAAAACATTGTATCAATGAAAAAAAGGGCTCACTTATTAATTAATCCACATAATCACCATATATCAACTAATCTACAGTCACATCAGTACTCATTTTATACTAATTTCCTCATCGACTGAGCAATTAAATATAACTCAACAATTAGTTAATCCATGCACTCACCGTATATTATCTTCAATACAAAACAAATCATATATTTGGATCTAAACCTAATTAACATATTCAAACTAAAACAATAATCCAAACACTATTATTACTAATTTAACTCGTATGTATATGTAAACCTATAGAATCATATATAGATAATGTCGACTTGTAAAAGTGACGAAATATATGTTAGTTTGTGACATTTTTTAAAAGCAATACATAAGACTTAAGAAAATTGTATGAGCCCCAACACTCATAATAAACAATGTTACCTCAATGACAAGCACTCTCATAAGCCTAAAAAGTTGTTTGCAATCCTCCTTATGTTGTTTTGTTACCTATAACAGAGAAAGCACAAGTCATCAGAACACATCAAACTTATTTAATGAATTTTCTTCTAAAAACTATCATAAAAAGCATATCATTAGGGTTTGATAAATGAATGATATTAGGGTTTGAGGTAAATATATCTTCAAAGATGATGATTGAGTATATCTTAAACATGGTATGATAGGCCTCATATGATTTTAGACCATATTATTATTGTTTTTGATAATAGAAAACAAAGTGTGTCTTGGCTCACTTGGTAAACCTGATACAAACTTAACTCTGTGACACAAGTTCAAACCTTTGTATGACTAAATTTTTTAGCTAATTTTGAAATTTATTGAATTGTAGGTGTCATGTCATCGTTGAGGTGGCATACAGTCACTAAATCATATTTATACACTCGTAATTAGCCCCATATATATATATATATATATATATATATATATATATATATATCTCGTGCATTGCACCGGGCTTATTTTTTTAGAAAAAGTGAACTTTTAGAAATTATGTTAGCAACTATTTGACGGAATATGAGACAATACTTACATGATGTTTTTTGCATTAATTAAGAGTTATAAAGAATTCAATTCATCAATATATGTGCCTATGTGGTAACAAATATCTTTACTTACACTTTCATCTATCACGAGGCATTCAGACCCGTACGATGCACACGGGTTATATGTAGTAGTTGTGTTTAATGGGTTGTGTTGCTGGGGGTGTGAAATGACGTTGGTGCATGTATTGGAAAGGTGACGCCTAAGGGTTTGTTAAGTAGGTATAGATAAATTTGAAATTTTAGTTCAGTTAACGAAAGGTTGGATGCGTAAGGTTTTTTCTAATTAGTTCTATCTGGATGAATCCGTTTATGAGCCATTTGGTTTTTTGTATGTTAGTTGATATGATTGGAAATTAATTAAACGTAGATTAAGATTTTGATCAACTTATATCATGTAATAAATATGTCGGGAATTCAGCCTCGTGGTTTGGATGTCTTTGTCCCGTATGTTGTATTGTGTTTTCGTTTTGATTAATAATTGATCATTTTGTTATATAAACCTACATTGTAGTAATAGACTCGGGCACTAATCTATACTACATATAAAGAGAACACATTTGGGTTAAACTTAAAAATTCCAATAAGAGGTTTGTATGAACATCATATAAATTCATAATCATATACTTAAACATATAACAACATTCTTCTGTTTTAACTTTATATGTATAAAAACTTAGAAGGTGTTTACCAAAAAAAGTAAAAGGCACAAATTTAATATCAATGAAGTTTCCATGTCCCTAACTTGTGCAATACACTCTTTTGTGGGAGCTTTATCGAGTTTCGTTGGTGAATCTGCAGAAAAAAAAAAATAAGATTACAGACTATAGTCTTTTCCTTATACTTTATGCAACATTTTGACTTTTCTGGTCAACCATATATGACTTGAAGTCAAATTGGTACCCATATTATTACCATGATTAAACAACATTTTTCTGTGTCTATAATCAATAAATAAAAATGAAGGCATCACTGTTTTCTTGAGAAAATCCAAAATATTAACATAGTCTCAACTTGAGTAGTTTGGCTAGCCAAAAGAAAGTCAATGTGTATCTCAGATTCGAATTGGTACAAACTTAAGCAAAATTCCCACCAAAGTTTAAGGTCTTTACTATCAGTTGGTAAAGTTGCATGTATCAAATTTGTTTGGACACTCCAATCGATTCTTACACGTTATGTTAGAGTTGAAAATTAGTTTACACGTTAGCTGATCAAAGTATGTTCCAAAGAGAAATTGGTCCTATTGTCACATCCGAAACTTAACAGCAATGTCTTAAATCTGTAAAACCTATTTCAAGAAACCAAGTTTCGCTCAAAATCTTTAAGTTTGACACACATTTTCTGAGAAAATCATTTGATTGACTGAAGGCTAGTCAACATGTATGTATTCAAAACTTAATTTGTACATGGATTTTAATACCATATGCAAAATCTAGAGTGTAACTGAAAAGACTTAATAATATACCTGCTCGGGTTGAATATCAAGAATCCTTCGAACACCATCTATATATTTCCCTAAAAAATATAACTCTAATCACCAAAGACTTTCGGGATGATGAGACCTTATTATTCATGAATGGGTCGATTAGACCTGTTATAATTCTAGAATATTTAAAAAAAAAGGAGAGCTGACCTCGTGTACCTGCACGGGTTATGCTGCTTAGGGGTCTCGAAGGTCTTGACGGGTTCTACACTTTCCTCTGCAAACTGTTTTAAACATCTAACATCTGCTAAATTGAATTTGCTAAACTGAATCCCATTTGACCCATTACGTATCTAACATCTGCTAAAATTGAATCGTTAATATGTAAACTAATCCTGACATGTCTATTGCTTCTCTAATGCATACGCTCGACCAAATCCTCTTTTAGCCGCCCTACTCAACGTCGCCAAGTCAAAATTGTCAAGATGGAAGATAGGGTTTGTTAATAAACATAAACCTGCTACCCATCCCACTCATACAATCGTTCAGGAAACATATTTTTTTCTAGCAAACCCATCCATAGTTTTAGTCCTTTTGCATCATTTGTGTTATCGTATCTATTTAAGATATTTAATGCCTGTTAGGATTATGAAAAAGACTCGGTCACCCCCGTATATCGTTTAGTATAGCATAACTCGTAGTTAGAAAGTAAGCGTATGGCTTTCGGTATTGGGCTGGGTCTTTTACCCAAGTGTAAGCCCATAAAGCTCACAAACACTTGTATATAAACCCCTTTCCAGCCATGGGAAGCCGTTGGTTGTTCTTTTTATCACATTTCATGCTATTGCATTTTCTCTCACTAGAAACCTCACTTTCTCTCTCTAGATAAGTAGCCAACCTAATCATCCATGCTTGTGTTATGATATCCAATATACTACAATGCCTGTGTATTGAGCAACACTGTCATAAATCAATATCCAAGTTTTGGATAATAAGAGGGTAAAAAAAGTTTTGTGTTGTTATATATCATTAAACAGCTCGAAACTGGTGTGGTTTATTCGCAGAGATTTCACATACCTCCTCTATCTCCGCATACGTGAGGCTAGTCATTGTGCGGCTCTATGCATTTTCCCATAGGTATAAAAATGGGTCAAATGGGTAACTATTAAGTAGGTTCCACATCGGATGTATCTTCAGATCAAAGAAAATCATATATTTAGCCTGCTATGAAATTCAATCCAGATTATTTGACCTATATAGTCAAGTAATCCAAATTAATAGCCAATTCTACTTATATATATATCAAAAAGCTTATTAGTGCAATAAATATTTATTCAGATCTAGACACCCCCTAAGATATTAGACTCAATTGATTAAACCAAAAAATTGTAGTTGACTTACCTTTATAACAATCTTGGTCCAATCACATCATCAATACGAATAGGGTAACCAACATCTCGCTATTCCAAATCCTCCAATGCCACTTCGCCGTTTCTACCCTCTTTAACACCTACATAATCAAGTTTCCAACGTTAATAATAGAAGACTAAAGTAACTTATTTACCATATCTTCTTCTCTATATTAATGTATCTAATAATCATATATAAAAATTATTACTACTTTAAGCTGTAAAAAAACTGCCTTCGCTAATTTTATTAGAGTCACTGAAGTTATCTGTGGCCTTTGCTACCTTATAAAGGCTGAAAATTGTATATCATCAAGATGATCCATCTGCATACTTGTGTTCTTCTTATCAAGTGCGTATTCCATGTCTCTTGCAAACTTAAACGTTCAAATGCTAAAGTTATATGATTATTTTTATTGTGCTTCATAGTTTGTGTTACCTCTGTTTTTCATGTGCAACCTTTTTATTTCTTTTCCTACATGAACGCACTACAACAGCCCGAATTAGCGCGATCGACAAATTTATACGACCATTGTAATTACTTCTTTCTTTTTGTTGACCATACAACCTGCCATTAACATAAGATATTAGTTTGCATCAGTCCATAAGGTGAAAATGCAGAGTTAACACAACTGAAGCTAATGTGTACCTGCTAGCTCGGAGGCAGCCATTCTTATATAAACATGTTGACCTCCATTCAACTTTCTGATATCCATCAACTTGTCATTTTGCATCATTCGTGTTCTTGTATCTATTTAAGATATTTAATGTCTGCGTATTCAGCAACACTTTCATAAATCAATATCCAAGTTTTAGATTAAGAGGGCAAAAAAAGTTTTATGCTGTTATATGTCATTAAAGAGCTTGAAACTTGTGTGGTTTACTCATACATATTTCACATACCTCCTCCATCTCTGCATACATGAGGCTAGTCATTGTGCGGCTCTATGCATTTTCCAGTGGGTACAAAAATGGGTCAAATGGGTAACTGTTAAGTAGGTTCCACATCGGATGTATCTTCAGCTCAAAGAAAACCGTATATATTTCCTGCTATGAAATTCAAACTGGATTATTTGACCTATATAGTCAAATATTCAGAATGAATAGCCAATTCTACTTATACGTATATCAAAAAGCTTATTATTGTAATAACCAATTTTTCAGATCCAAACACCCCCTGAGATATTAGACTCAATTGATTAAACAAAAAAATTATAGTTGACTTACCTTTATAACAATCTTGGTCCAGTCACATCTTCAATATGAATAGGGTAACCAACATCTCGCAATTCCAAATCCTCCATTGCCACATCGTTGTTTCCACCCTCTTTAGCACCTACATAATCAAGTTTCCATTGTTAATAATACAAAAATAAAGTAACTTCTTTACCATATCTTCTTCTCTATATTAATGTATCTAATAATTAGTATATAAAAATTATTACTACTTTAAGCTGTCAAAAAACACCAACACCTGTTGCAACATATTATTATAAATGCATTCTATTAATTGGATATGTGGGTTTGTAATTGCAGGATACCTGTAACCCCCGTAATTGTTGGTATCCTTCTCTTGAAAATCTTCAGCCGAAACATTTTTGTCCAGGACGCATCATCTTCTTTAAGGATGTAAGTACATCAGCTGGAGAGTCTGTAACGCCATAACTCTTTTGTAATAATGATTGATGATTGATTTGTATTCTTTGAGGAAGTTGTATAACTGTAACTATAGAATGAATGTCGAAAACTGTAGAATAGAAGTTGCATAATGAGTGGGAAGCCTTTAATGGATACAACCTCATTCCATTAAGGGGCTGTATCTTTTAGTATAATAGATGCTTCATGCATTATACTAATAAACATTTGAGCACAAAATATAAGCTGTGATTATTTGCGAAGTTATCTTTCGAAAGAAATGAAAAAATAATCACTTGTGTAAGCATTGACAACTTTTTAATATCTCAATTCAAAAATAAGATATCAAACATTTTTATTTATTTTTGAGTTTGAACCTAAAGTTCAGTTTGGTCCAACAATTAATAATAGCATTATTCCATGATAAATAAAGGTGTTTTAGATTATATATAACCAAACATATAAAAAGTTGTTATCTTATTTTGAAAAAAATGAACTTTTAGAAAATTATATATAACCAAAACTGATAACAACTTTTGGAGAGGAAGCCCACACTCGTATTTGTTATCTATTTTAAAACCTGTATATGCTATTATAGGGAATAAGATTAACTAGAGAGGAAGCTCACACTCTTTTCAGACTCAAAGAAGCCTTTTCTATGTTTGGCCCATAAACGAAATCTATACATAATTAGACGGATCAGGTTTATCTACAATTCTACACCATTTCCACCCTAGCTACAACCCCTCTTTTTTATACAGGTCTCATTTTGGGGATCTAATGGAAGAAAATAGCCGGCCTCCATAAAACCAAAAATAATAATTCACGGATAGGGCTCCATCTTCATATCATATCAGCCTCAAAAAACAAAAACATAGATCGATTGGTTTAATTTCCACCGATCCTGTTATTGACCATCGTATTTGTGTATGAGCATCAGGTGGTGTTGTTTTCGATTATTAGTGAAAGGTATGAACTATCGACTTCATGTGCCATCTTTATCAACCGTAGTTTCCACCCACCTGCATCATTTGTATAACCACATGAAAGGTAAATAAGGATCTTTATTGATCTTGATGATGGTTTGAGTAAACCAAAACACAAACCCACATGAAACATTATCTTTGAACTGAAACACATAAACCTACATGAAACACCAAACCCATTTTATTTCTCTTGGTGATTGTATTATTTATTGATGATGATGATCTTGAGGTAAGTGGTTTTTTTATAGTGTTCTTTTTTGGTTGGTTTGTTTTTTATGGTTTGAACAAAAATACGAATATAAAGAGAAATAAAATAACAAACCTGATTCATATTCATACTCCTTCTTCCACATCATCTTCTCCCTTGCCAACATGTACTCTGCAATGTTTCTCACAAGATGGTCAACTTCAGTAAGGGAGAGTGGCAGGTTGGTGGATGTCGGTTGGCCCTTAGTGTGTGTCTGTATCATAACCTCGTGGGCTACTGCAGGTTTATTCATATGGTCTCGGGTTTGGTGTATCAAACTACATATTTATACGGATGTTTTAAGTAACTAACAGAATATGAAAAGACTAATGTATTCTTGTTGGTTGTAAATGGAGGATGTTACTCTTTTTAGTTGTAAATGCAAGATGGTTCGTATTTCTAAAACCGCAGCAACATTTCATATTCTGCATATTCATTTACACAGGCTTAATTTTGATAGAGGGGTTGAGTCATTAATACAACCACATTAAATCTTACAAGCATCCATATCCTCTTTTGATGGTATTTGACATGGTTCTGATGATGGATCTTCAAACATCGTGCGGTTAGAATCGGGTTCTAAACTTTGCGTTCAGAAGCCATTGTTATAAGTTAATCAAACTTCACATGAATCATTTCTATGATCTTCCTTATTCGATGGTTGTAGATTCTAAAACTTCTTAAGTCTTCTATTACCCGATAAAGATGTCAATGTCAGCTTTTATCTTAAGCTTTCCAAGATCATCTCGATCATTTATTGGGTAACATAGAGAACCAAACACATGAAAGAATTAAACATTGGGTTTTCTTTCTCGGATAAGCTGATTGGGTATTTTGTTGTAATAAGAGTGAATTAATAAATGATAATATGTAAACCAAGTGATTGAACCAACTTCAACCCATAGAAAATCTGGTGAGTATGATAAAATCAATATTGTTTACGCATCCTCTACTAAGGTTCTGTTACGCCTTTCTACAACACCAGTATGTTATGGAGTTCTTGCAATTGACTTTTGGTGTGTAATGCAAAGTTTCTCATAAAATTACTTCAACGTTTCATTCTTGAATTCTGTACCATTATCTGTTCGAACAAATATCACTGTTAGATGTAAACTCACTTGAATATGAGTGATGAACTTCTTAATCATCTCTGGAGCTTCATCATTTGATCGAAGAAAATACACCCATGTATAACGATAATAGTCATCAGCAATCACCAAAATATACTTGTTGCCATTAATACTTTCCACCCTCATCGGACAACACAAATCCATATGTAGTAACTGCAGCCTTTCATCAGTACTTGTTACTGATTTTGGTTTGAAAATGGCTCACTTACGTTTACCCTGCTCACAAGATGA